>KZ872746.1:10554-21530 GCA_003456935.1 Machilis hrabei
TACACAGAGTAGAACCGTAAATTCATTCAAGATTAGAGCTGATTTTATGATTTTTTTTAGATTTCAGGGGGGGCTCCAGCCCCTCAAGTCCCCTCCCTGGCTACATGCCTGCTGCTTTGCCTACATAGGCCTATTGTTTGCACCAAAATAAAGTCGAGGGTCGACTGTCGAGGGGTATCAAGTTCTCATTTGGTAAAACTAATAAACATAAAGGGCATTAATACAAAGTCTGACAATCAAGTTCGTGTACCTTGTATTTATGTACCATACTTACAATATTGGCAGTTGACCTTAGTTCTCTTATCTGCTACTGTTTCTTCTACCCTTGGAACTGGAACTTGATCTCTTCATTGTCCTAAAAACACACTTATTTGATACATTGTAACTAATTTATCTGAAGGAATACAAGGAACTAGTGTTGGAAAAAACCGAGTTAGTAGGGTGAATGTTGAAACATGGCAATACGCTTTTCAGCCAAACGTATCCTCGCATTCAGTGTCAAGTGGAGGTGCATTATCGTGGTACACGATCCAATTTGTTTGTGCTGAAAGGGTTAAGGTCTTTTTCAGCTAACATTTCTCTAGTGTATAACAATATTGTTAACTTCATGCTCTGCATATTTTGCTGTTAGAAACAAAATGAGAATTATCTTCACTTTGGACTTCAATATGATAACTTTTTCCAGTCACTGTCTTGTTAAGCACTTTGGCTTTGGGGTTCAGGGTCATATTGATACACTTGCAATTCATCTTCAGTGGTAATTTCAAAAGCCAGAATATCCCAACAAACACTGTGCTACTCCAAATAGATCGTTGCTACAAACTAAATATAAAACCTATACATTTGTTTAGCTGATATTGCCCATTATAGTTTTCCCATCTGAATTTCCCGTTAGTTTACCTTGTGTTAGAAGTCTCAATTAGAAGATGTATTAGGGGCCTAATTGATTTACGCAGAAATAGCCAATATGTACAACTTTAAACACTTCAACAAGTTTGAGTCAACTAACTGCTGTCAATCCTATATAAATAGGGTTAGTGATTTTCTTATGTAGTCTACTTTTGCATGTGTATCTTGAAAAATTATCATAATTGAATTTAATACATTTCCTGCATAAAGTGGATCACTAAAGCCAGTTCCTCAATGGTGAGGCATGGCAAGGCAAGGCACGGGCAGCGCGGTGCAATGATCATTGGACAAAATATAGGGCCTATTTTATCCAGTAATCATTGGCCAGTCAGAGCGCAGCACCTCGTCATTGAGGAACTAGCATAATAAGGCCTACTTGCTGCATGCTTAAAAAAACTTTTAAGCATTTGTGTATATCAGATAAAGCAGTTTTTTCTTAATTAAAATATGCAGTGAAATGTAAATGCAAAATTCCAGAAGTAGGTCATTGTATTTTAAAAACCACTGTGATACGTTCATGTGGCTGTAATATTGTTTGAGGTCACAATTTTTTTGCCTCTGTTTTTATATCCTCTGATAGAAAACCACATACAAGAAGTGTAGAGGTCTTGTCAGCACCAAGTAAAAGAAACCTCCGGAGGACAAAATGAGCTACCAAGGAAAGTCTCGTGGTTTTGGGTTTTCTGGTTTTTCATTGTCGCAAGCAAAAGCAACGTCGAGAGCAGCACAACCACCTCCACCGCCAACAAGCTCGATCAGTAAACATGGATATTCTACGATGACTGCCATCAGCCAAAATGCTTTGGCAGCAAGTTATGGAGTTCCTCGTAAAAGACCAAAGACGGAAGAAGAGTAAGTTTAAATGTTGGACTGATAGCAATTTTTATGTATTAAAATTATTATAAGTTAAGCACCGTTGAATTCTGTACTACTAGTAAAATGTTGATCAATCACTGTAGAACAAGCTGTCAAGTGTTGGTTAATAGCAAAGTTTTGCCCATTCCTGTTCGAAAGTTTTCATGGTTTAGGTTTGTTATTCAATTGTAATGAAAACAGGAGATGGAAAATGCTGTGTGAAAAATAAAAACTTAAAAAATGGATAAGAATAATAATAAAAAATACAATATGCACCTACCAGTGTCTTCGGTATTTTGCTCTGACAATGGGTAGTGAACCAGCTCTCATAGCCACCAGAAGCTGTGATTTCAATTACCACACAAGGCTGGGTATTTTGAATGTTCTTCATATCACTGTCCAATTGTCTTTTTTATAATTTTACGTTTGTTACTGCTTTCGATATTTGCAATGCATAAAGAGAAATAGCTGTATAAGTTACAGCTTTGAACAACAGTTTTAACAGCACCAGATAGCCAGCCTACGTATAAAGGTCTAGATCAAAAGTTTGTGGGTTCTTGTCCCACCTAAGATGTGTACGTTCTGTTATAATTGTGAATGTTTAATCATTCATAGTCGTGCAGAAAATTTAAATAGGAGATCAAACAAAATGTCACCTTTAACAGTGTTGTAGTCACATACAAACAGAGGAGGTGCATAATAAAAATGGTTTACGCCAACTCTGCAAAACATATAATTGCTGTCTTAAAGCCACAATACACATGGTATGCCAGCCAGCTATTAGGCGAGAGTAGGGTTTTGTTATCAGGTGGCAACGCCGAACTTCATGATCCACAAGTTTTTGTGGTATCGCAAAGAGCAGTATGATTAGCTTGTTTTGTTTGAGAATTTTGTCGACTTCTTAAAATGCCTTGTTTTTTCTTAGGTATTTTGATGAAGAGGAAGAAATTGCCACACCAACCCTGGAATATATTCCAGCTCCAGGCAGCCCTACTTATAATGCATACAACTCCAGAAATAACCAGAATTCGGATTCTGACGAAGATCCACTGGATGCATTTATGGCAGCCATTGAAAATCAGGTGGGTATCTAGTTGTAGCCTTTCATTTTAGATTGCATTTGTGAGGTGCATGTAGAGAAATGCTTTAGTTCAATGAGCACTTAATTTAAAGTAATAAAGGTGTAGGCCTAACTAAATGAGACGTTGAGTCGGTGTAATGGAAAAACTGAAACTTCATTCTTGCAGTTATCGTATTTTGGTGATTTACTCATAAACGGTCGATTACACTGCTGTTTATAAAAATTGCATCACCAAGAACTACGGCGTAGATTGGACGGAAAATTGTATGATGGGTAGGTCTCAGTAGGATATGTAAAACATGGCCTCGGAAGCATACGTGCACATTCTTTGTGCGAGCAATGTTTAGTTAACTGACCTGGTGCAGGTATAAAAGTAGACCACAAAGAACGAGGTTCCATAGTTGCACTGCAAATTCGCACACTATGGCATTGCAGGAACCTGACGATGCCATGCCACCGAAGATAAATTCCTTATTTACAGGTGTTAGACATTGAGCTAGGCAGAATTGTCGAATTGTGTGAAGGCGGACTATTCTTCCACGATATTGCTGCTCGTAATGCCAATGTGGCGTTAATAGGAAGAGGCGGGTGTGACACATCAAGACAAGAGATCTGGATTGCAGCATCACACAAATGAAAGAGAATATTGGCACTTGTACTGTAGGGCATTAGCAGACTGCACAACCATGTCCCAGGTGTTAGCTCAACATTGGAGGTTTGTCATATCATATATCAGGGAATATCTGCAAGCACTGTTCGACGTCTTTTGCTACAGAGAGGACTCACTGTTCGCTGTCAGTTGCTGCAATTTTCGTGCTGTGTTAATTTGAGATGTCGGTGTCACACCTGGCATTTTAAAATAACAAAGTCTAAATCTCAAAGGTGCCTTTTTTTTCTGTTGGAGAAGGAATTGGTACACATCAGAACTTTAAAACCGAAAGAAAGTTTGGGAAGGAACAAGTGGAGACAAACAGGTTCAAGTATTGTTTGTGAGGTAATAGATAGAAGTTTGAATCCAAAGTTTTATCCTGTAAAGGTACAATGCAGGAATAAATTTAAAATGATTGTGAACTTCATTACAAGTCATATTTAGATACATGTGCATATTTTCAAAACACTAGAATTGAATTGAATTACAAACATATTGTTTCATATTTACGATTCTATTTTCAGGTTGAGAAGGAAACGAAGGCAGCTACCGTTCCAGAAGCCAGCAAAGAGAAAACGGCAAAGGATGCGAAAGGAATCCGAGACGACATTGAAGAGGAAGATGACGAGGAATCGTATTATAGGTGACAGTTTTGTAGTAAGATGTACAGGGCGAGTCATTTAAGTTGACACAAATTAATATATCGAAAACAAAACACTTTACAAAAAACTCTTCATACAAAATTTGTTTTGTTTTAAGTGAGAAAGAGAACAGTATTATTTACTTTTCATTTGTTGGACGTTTTCAAGGTTGTTTGAAGGTCATATTTGTTTTTTTCAAATAGGAACCTATAATTTTCTTCGCAGATTAAAATTCTACGCAAAAATACAAGCAACATTTGTCTGAAACATTATTTTATATAAACTGTAGTTTTAATGATCGCCAGATCTAAAGTCTCCCGACTTTTTTTTTATAGGGCTATGTGAAAGAGATAGTATACCAGGAAGTACCAACAACTCCAGGGAACATATGGAATGCTTTACAAATGCTTGCAGAGATGTCGATAGGATAATCCTATTAAAATGTAATGAATCATTCATAAAACGAGTTGACAAGTGTATTGGAAGTTCAAGGTCATCATTTGAACATTTGTTGGAATAAAAATAGTAAGTTATTTTTATTTGATTACTTATAAAATGATAAACTTCAACCCATTTTTTCGTTAAAAAATAACAATTTGGTTGGAAAAATGCTGTGTGTCGAGATTATTACAGCGAGTCTGAAATTACCGAATCTGCCCTTAATATTAAAGTAACTTTAAAAGTACTATTTGTAAAGGCTAAAAGAATCTTTCAGACAAAAGTAGCTTGTATGTTTGCGTAGAATTCAAATCTGCAAAGAAAAATATAGGTTCGTATTTGAAAAATCAAAGTTGACCTTCAAACGACCTTGAAAACGTCCACCAAATACTTTCCCCTTTAAAACAAAACAATTTTTTTTTTGTAAATTGCTTTGTATTCGAGATATTAATTTGTGTCAACTTAAATGAATCGCCCTGTATACATCAGTGCATTGCCTGTGGTATCAAATGTGTTATAGGAAAGTGTCTCATTGTGTTTAGGTACATGGAAGAAAATCCTAATGCTGGCGTAATGAACGAAGATTCTGACCAAGAAATTGAGTATGATGAGGATGGCAATCCAATTGCACCAAAGAAGTCAAAGGTATAGACATACTTTATTTATTTTATCATCTGCTGTGTCAGGGGTTGCATTACAGTATTTTTCAATGTGTCCCAGGGACGCATTACAATGGAAAAAAGTGTCCTAAAATATGCATGTGTCCCAGGGACGCATTACAATGGAAAAAAGTGTCCTAAAATATTCATGTGTCCCACGCATATACCATTTTTTAAAGTGAAAAATTTATCTACCGTATGTGTAACGGTACTTTTGCACAACCTAATTTAAGGGGGGGGGGGTTAAAATCAGCAAAAACTGGTGTAAAACAGGAGTCCCATCAGTTCAATTTGCTCTCCGAGTGGATGAACACCTCTGCTTTACAATGAAAGCAGACTATGTATGACACTTGAATAAAATTATCAATTCAAAATATTTCAAGCCTACAATTTTTGCACAAGTTTACACTGATTTTCACCTACCATTAATTAAATATCTCAGATATTTGCTGTATTTGGAAAAAACAAAGAACAAGGTCAGTCTTTTTCTTCTCTTTTTCATGTTTTCAAAAGTTTTCAACAGCATCTTCTACATGAAAGACTTGGTTCGCATAAGGAAACTCTCGTTAACCGAGCCAGGTTTTCAGGCAAAAGTTTGCTTCTGAATTTGGTGTTCAGTCTGTTTTGCCAGGAGAAACCTCTCTCACAGTCAACACTACTAACACGTATCGCTACCAAAATTTCTGCCACTGTTTTGAAATCGGGAAACTGTTGACCAAAGGCACATAAACACTTGCTTTCTTCCTAGTTCTAAGTTTACTTTGGGCCCTCATGTTGCTTCTGCATTACAGGTTATATATACCCTTTTGTGGGTTGCTTATAATTTTTTTTTAAGAGAATATTAAACTAATTCCGAGTGCATATTTGTAAAATTGAGTGCGAATAATTTGTGCAAAATAATACATTAATGCAACCCCTGCTGTATATATTATATTAAATTATTTGGTTCAATTTTGATCAATGCTTCATTGAATGTAATGTGTTCTGTCTTATAATTTTACAAGTGAAATTATCTTATTCTTTTCCATGTCTTGTCTTCCATGAAAAGTCATTACTAGTATTAATATCCCTGTCATAACCATTTCATAATTTGTTAAATAATAGGGTAAATATTCAATTAGCAAATGGTACCATATGTAGTGTGCAAAATGTGTTACTTTTCTAGGCTGATGTATATGTTTCTCTATTGAAAGACTAACTGGCACAGCTGCTTGGGTTTCGTGTACAGGCTTTGAATTAAACTAGTACGTCAGGAATGTGCTGTGCCACATGGCATAAATTACTGATAAAAGTTCAACTTTGTGCAAACTACATACCATTTGCTAATTGAACATTTACCCTAGTTTAAACCAGTTTATTTATGTGACTCTTTTTTAAATATTAACTCCGCCCTACGTAAAATCTATCGCCGGTGATCAATGATTATGTTAACCTGGATTTGGCACTGGATTTCAATTTGAAGGACATTTAGTAGTTCCACACTCTTGCCAACAGATGTCAGAACCATCCACACCACAAACAGAAGCCAAAAGGCAGTTGCCTGATTTTTATATTGCCTGAAAAGAAACTGAATTCCTTTGTTGTTCAAAAGTAAACAAAGGAACAGATAAAGTGGCAGTTTGTTTGAATGATGATCAAATTGTTGCTTATTTGACTGAACATTGCGATTGTTTTGAATACAGTCTGGAAGTGATTATAAACAACAGGGAATGTTTTGTCACCAAATGATGAAAATTAGGTGGGAAGTTAAACCAAACAATTGCAAGTTGGTGCCATTACAATACATATGGTTGGATGGGAGCCTACTGGTGACCTATATACAGTATCAAAATATTTTTGGGGCAATACAATTTTTAATACTTTTTATTCGTAGTTTTGAATTGCATTCTACAAGCATGTTATATGAAAAATACATTTTTAAATATTCTCAAAAATAAAATAAATTAAAAATTGAAATTATAAAATTAGCAGTATTTAATTTTGTAATTTTTCTTGTTCTTGTTCTTTTTTTTATTTTTTATTGACTTACATTAACATAAAATAAAATTGCATATGGTTTATAACACTTGTATATTATGATAATTTTTAATAGTTTAATAAAATGAATATAAAATATGGGGTGGAGTGTAACCAGTTAAGAACTGACATACATGCTACTAAAACCAGCATAGAAAATAATTCAGCTGGCTGGCCTCCCTTTGTGTATTATAGTGCCGTGTACCAAAAGAAATTAACAGATACGGGCATAGTAGCCTACCAGTGAGTTTTTGTGTCTGTGAACAATACAGATCAAACTAATAGTTTACTGGACAATCATTTTACTGTTAGAAGCTATACTTTTCGATAATTATGTATTTCCTTTCTCAATACTTACAAATATTTACATCTCCTCCATGTTGGTAAAGGTCATCAAGAAAATGGGGATATTTAACCACTTCACAATCTCATTTTAGGACTATTTTTTTTTTTTTAATTTTTGTAAAGTTTCGGAGATATTATTTTTTACTAAATTCTTACACGCACACAAAACAGACTACAAGTGCAGCTCAAAACTCTGTTTACAAAATTGATTAAATGTTAAATTAAAAAAAAAAGAAACTTTAAAAAAGTTAGTTTTTAAATGTTTGTAAATACAGTGCATACATTTCAATTAGGCTTACTAATAAAGTACATTTTTTTACTTGCCTAATAGTTCATTGAATGGAAAACGTGGTTCGGCTGGGTCAGAAGAATCTACTTCACACCATTGTCTAGCCGATTGAAATAAATCATCATCGTCACTTTCTGATAATTCACTTGTAATGTCACTTTTATCTAATGTGCTATAATCACTCCTGGAATCTGAAATATCTACTTCATTATCTGACTCACTTTCGCTAGACATTTTTATGGTTTTTACACAAAAAACTGTGGAAAGTCACCAAAACACCTCGTCACACTCTTGTTTTGAAAGCCAGTAATAAAAGATAAACGATAGTCAAAACCGATAACTGATGCCATCTAGTGCCGAAACTGTGAATTCGATGATTTGAAGCAAAGAACGCATCAGATGCGACTTGAACTGAAAATGACAGCCGTTTTTGAGCGCGTCGCATGCCTGACGACAGAGACTGTCAAGTGGTTAAATCTGCTCTGCTCTGCTCTAGTGTGTGGTGAAGTGGACATTCCATATGGGAATACTGGAAAAGACTGAAAAGTTATGTTGTTGGTGCTATGAGAACCTACTTAACTTGAGTAGCATTCATGTTATATTCATAAGCTGTGTAAGTACAAAGGGTTTGATTCTTGTATGTTTTTGTTTTTAGGATATAGATCCTCTTCCACCTGTTGACCATTCAACAATAACGTACATGGAGTTTGAGAAGAACTTTTACACGCCTCATGAGGATATCCAAAAACTTTCACATGTTCAAGTTGAAGAATTGAGGCAGAAATTAGGAATCAAGGTAAAATGTTGCATGGTTGATATACTTTACAGACAGAGACATTTCTGTAACTCTTCAATTGTCGTTCATTGCATTATGAACATAGAATTTTCATGGCGTTTCTCATTTTTTTTACTGTATATTTAATTAAACTATTAGTGACCAGTGTGGTGGTTGTTGTATGTCCTAGACAATCTTTGTCAGGTGCATTTGTTCTGACACATTAAAAAATAAATAAAAAAGCAATACACTTTTCTCCATATTATGTTAACACATTCTTACTGTACTACATTATTCACTACTGGTGCCATCGGAAAACAGTGCCAGCATTCTCGTATAAGAAGGCCAAAGTAGGTCCCTCGGACTTAAAATATCTAAATCAACCTTTTGGTGAGTATAAATGTAATCTTCTATTAAAATACTATGTTATGTTGCAGAAAAAAACATGAAAACTCTTTGTCCCATTGAATGTGATGCTCAAAACCTGCCTGAAAGTGTCATTTCACATTACAATCCTATGTCCCCTTCATAAATTTCTGAGTTTGGAAAGGCATATTTTTTTCTTCCTTTAATTTAAATTCCCTCAAATTGCTATGAGCTGTGTATAAAGTATATGAGAACCATAATACATGCCCACTGTTTAGATTTATGGGCATACTTTTTTTTTTGGTACTCTTTAAGAAACACATGTCCCGATTTTTTTTTCACATTACCGTCTGATGAACAAAACGTTCCCGATCCTACCACCAGACTGTGTCCAATTCTACTGAAAGTGTATCACGTCACTTGATTGGTGTTTGTTTTAAATGGAAAATGCATTCCGACTAAGCTCCTCGCATTTTTTCAACCACTAGGAGATACACAAAGGTAATGTTGTCTTGCGTATTTTTATTGCTCTCATTACCGTTGTGACGGTGCGCATCGCATGCACAAGCTACGGAACGACGTCACTTGCGAATCCGCCCTTTGATCTCGGTCGAAACCAGCCGAAGCATGCAATGAACTGAGGTACTAATTAAGTTAAATTCAAGTCCACTGAAATAATCGACGATAACTACCAAAATCTCCCAAGCGGAGTCACTTACACAAAAGTTAGGGATTTACACTACAATACAGTTCATTACATACAATAACACTAATAAGACCGGGGAAAAAGGGTGCCAGCTTGGTTAATTCAAGCAAATCGTGGTCATGTGACGGCAGGATAACGTCACTGAAAAATAACAACATACAAAAGAACGACGAGAAACTCCTTCTCTCAAGTCGCAGGAACGATGCAAATAGATATTGATAAAGTCAGTAGCCCCCAATATATTGGAAGGGAGAAGTTCAGTGACGGGTTACTCCAGTTAAGCACAAACACATTTTATTAAAGAACTCTGGATGCATATTGGGCCGCTGATGACCCGACGAAGGACACAAACGAACAGCACTGCAATCAAGAACCCATTTACCGTACATACGGCAACTTCAAAAGAAATAAACATACAACCAATCAGGGCTCGAAATTTCACTCGCATACTCGCATTTGGTGAGTGCAATTTAAGTGAAGGCGAGCTGTTAATTTATCATGAATTTTCGCCTTTTTTTTTCCTCTATATGGTGCCTAAAATAACATCTTATAATCATTTTATGGGGTTCTATAAGCATTTTCAGCTGACATCATATGCAAAATAATTGAATTTGACAATTTTCTGTCATATTTTTCATAATATCCTTCAGCCTAGTCAATCGAAGAGTTTACACAGTTCAGTTTTTTTTTACGTCCTTCAGAATTGGCAGCAATAAACAATGTGGAAATTACTGCAGTTATTCGTCAAATAATTTGAAAGATTTTATTTAGCTCACGTTTTCTGGAAAAGAAGAGTGGAAAAACGATAGGAGATGGAAAAGAAGAGGAGAGAAAGCAAAAACGCGAAATTGAAGGAAACCTGAAAATTACACCTTTAATAGCAAGGCCAAGAGAGATCTGAGAGCGAGAAATCCCCTAGAAGCGCTGTTACTAGTTTCTGCNGGACTCGCACACAAGGAACGTATGTAAAGTTTTTCGACAACTCTGATCTGTAGTTGATCAAATGGCAACACATGAAGCAGACTAAGTTGAACTTCTTTATTAAAACTTAAAGCTTTTCAAATGTTGCATTCCTTGACTGATTTTTACGGAACTTTGAAATCACTGTGTGAGGGGTTGCAGAGCAAAAAAAAGCCTTATGACATGCCACTTGAAATCCAAAATAGAGTATTCTTTTCATGTTTTGAAAGAACTAGGTGAAAAGTGTGGAAGAAATGAAGAACAATTTTTGGAAAAGATTTCTCATA
>KZ872746.1:21854-35358 GCA_003456935.1 Machilis hrabei
AATTTTGAAGTGAGCTATAGTTCTACTTTTTCCATTTCGGTCTTTGTTTGGTAACAGTGACCCAAAATGCACCTGAAATACTCGTTTTCCGCGCTCTGACTGAAGCCGACTCTTAATGTAATTTACTCAATTAAATGTATGCATAGCCCGAATTAATTAGACAACGATTTACTCTACAGCTGATGCGTACACCCTTCTTAACTAAAGTTATAACTGTTGTATGAATAGAATACAAAAAAAAAAGTCGAGGTAAACCCCAAGACACATCTGAAAACCAGTAGGCTAATTACCACAGTTGTTCCCTTGCCATGAAAATGTACCCAGTTAATGTTAGACAAACGTAAATTGGGAAAATCGACACCCTAGGCCTACCTGAAAATGACAGGACGCCAAGATTCATTTCCCCGCAAGTTTAAGGTGAATATACAAATTCAGCCAACCCAATAAGGTTCAACTGGTACCCTTTACCTAAAACCAAGCCGTAATCCTACCGCCTACTTTCCCACCGTTAAAGAGGGTCTCGCGATCACCTCAGACTCTTTTAATAAACATAAAAAAAGAAAAAGAAATAAAAAAACGAGTCAAGCATTTCCTCCGCAGAGTGGATAAGCTCAGAACGATACCTACTTATCCATGTCTTTGGGCGACCTCAACAACTTACTTCGAATCGAAGTTTACCAATGCTAGGTACAGTATCTATCACTCTACCTAGCCAAAACCATTTATATAATTCAATACCAGGTACTCCAATTGAAGAACTGGATTAATAGTCGAACCGTTAGTACCACCTGGTACTATGAAATGCACATGGAATACCACTATCGGTATTTATCTTCCACCGAAGTTCACTAAATCACCATTACGTTCCCCGCACACCAACACTGATAAGTTTCCCGGTACCACTGGATACAGGTTTGGAAATCGCCGTGACAGGCTATCATCACTCTATATTGCAGTGGACTGTCGCACCGCCCAAGAAACACCCTGTAGACACCGCAGTCACAATAGAATGTACTCACAAAATCATCCAGCAACCCAATAAGTTCCGTTCCACAGGCGCACGTAAAATTTCCGCTCCCCAACAGCAATGTTCCATGGAAAACGCAATATGGCAACCCTGCAGTTGCAAATAAAGGTCCGTTAAAGTTCAGCTTCCAGACAGTAATGTTCAACAGAAAGCGGAATATGGCAACCTTGCATTTACCAATAAGGACTGGAGACTTGGCAATGCTGGTTTCTAACCTGCTTGTAATATATCAAAGTACTTGAATAATTTTGCGTACTTAATAAGTTCATCAATATAGCAGCAACTGGATAATTTCTATTATTTTAATGGTGGAACTGGATGCAATAGTAAATTAATAGTATCAAAATCCGTCTGTACAGAAATACACATGCTGCTCTACCCACAAAGGAAAATCGTACGACTGTTTAGATTTTACATAAATTATATGAGATGTAGGAAGTTATGTTCCAATTTAGAAGGTTTCACTGGCACAGTTGTAGAACAGGTTCCAATATTTTCAAAACACTGTACATCACCAGAATTCTGCATCTACTCAGCTATGGCCTGGGCTTCTTCTCCTGGCAAGATTGCAGCATTCAGTAGAAAACTTAGTTTTGGAAAATTTCACTCCAAATTCACTTTCACTTTTAATTCACATGTTAATAAACTGATATAAACTTTCGTACTTGAAAGTTTTATAAAAATCTTACTAATTTTGCATGTTGAAATTTTGAGTTATGAGTGGCTACTTCTTGCCACCACATATGGCTTGCCCAGACTGCCTTCTCATACTTAACTCCTTCCTCCAAGCTCTGTATGATTTCATCATCTCCTTCCAACAGCAATACCATATAAGGCCTGGCTTGGATCCAATTCCAAGAATTGCTGACAGATCAAAGCTCAAAGTTCACTCAGCCAAGTTACATTGAGAAAGGGAAATACCCTATTGCATCATCCAAGCTGCCTTACAAACTGAAGGAACCACTAGACAAGTTATCAATTAATACTAAGCAATTTCAATTAATAAAAATTAATTACATTAATTAATTTAATTATTAATTATAGCAGATTAAAATAGCAATAAATATTTTAAAGCAATCACAGAAGTAGTGAGGCATAATCATGACAGATAAAATTTAATAATGAAATTAATTAGCCTGAATCAGTTTATAAAGGGGAAAATATGAATTTACGCAATTTAATGACATAAAAAAAAGTGAAAAATTTTACTGAAATTACGGGAATGCACAGCATTACACCGTCCATGGATAATCTCTGATCTGTACTAATTGCATGGTATTAAAACGAATTGACTATTTTTAAAATTGTAAAATTGTCAACACTTATGGTTAAAATGCTTGTTAATGGGCATATAAGGGTTTAGTTACATGTGCTTTTATCAAAACTTTACATCGGACGGTAATGTGATTTTTTCATGCTTTTTTAAACATATCTGCCCCAGCAAAATTAAAAAGCTTTGAANATTCATTTTAAAGCTGAAACCTTATTCTCAACTATCTACTCAATAGATCTCAGTCATTACTTTTACCAAAATTGAATTTTTATTTTCAGACAAAAAAAAAATATTTGGGTTTTCTTAGGAGAAATACCCAACTACACTGAAAAATGTACAGTGTTAATTTTAAATTCAAGATACCTTTGATTTTGGAGCATGCAACAGCAGTAGTCTTTTTAATATGCAGTTTGTGAGAAAGTTTGAACTGGTAACAGTCGAGTAGCCTTTTTTCTATTTCCTGAATTTTGCAGGTGACAGGACCAGATCCACCAAAGCCCGTGACCAGCTTCGCTCACTTTGGCTTCGACGAAGCTCTCATGAAAGCAATCCGTAAATCGGAGTATACACAGCCTACTCCAATTCAGGCACAAGGATTGCCAGTGGCTTTAAGTGGACGTGACATTATTGGTGAGTACTGTAGATTGAAAGACAGTTGTACCTTAACCTAACACCACATTTTTATTGTTTCTTTAAATGTTTTCTGTTCCTCTATCTATCTTACCAAGCTGAGGCACTTGCTTCATGTTCTTGTTTAATACATTTTAGGAATTGCCAAGACTGGAAGTGGAAAGACTGCAGCTTTTATTTGGCCAATGCTGGTTCACATCATGGATCAGAAGGAGCTACAACCTGAAGAAGGTCCCATAGGACTCATCTTGGCACCAACGAGAGAATTGTCTCTTCAGGTCAGAAGAAAGAAAGTGTGTTGTATGTATTTACAAAGCAAATGGCCTGATTCATTGTTATTTATGCAAAGAGTTGCTGGATCGAACCCCACCAAAGATAACATGGCAATATCTTCGACATCAAAACATGGGACTATCATAAAAGAAATATAGAATTTTTCTGTCTCATTACAAGGTATGCAGTCAGTACTGCATGTTCAGCAAGACATTGAAACATTAACTTCACAGTCTGTTCTGTTTGTTTATTTTCTATATTTGATGACTTTTTGCATTAAAATTGGCTTAGTACATATGTTTTGGAAATATAGCATTGTTAGATGATAATTAAATTTGGAAATCGATGGAAGGACCTATCGGTTAGACGTGAAAAGTCAAACATAACTTATACTTTTGTCCTAGGGATGTATAGTGATAGCTCAGCTCTTTCAAGATACAGTAAAAAGTGTGCTGTGTGATGTATAAAATCAGAAAAAGGACAATATTTCCTTACCTGCGTCCGTTGAATGTTGTTATCTCGATATTTCGGCCGGAAATTCCTCCAGCCTTCTTCAGGAGTTCATCAGCTTCTTCTTGACTTACATAACGTGTGTTTTCATGTCGGTAAAAACTAAGCAGAAATAATCTTTGTCATTTTTTTATATACAAAAATGACAAAGATTATTTCTGCTTAGTTTTTACCGACATGAAAACACACGTTACGTAAGTCAAGAAGAAGCTGATGAACTCCTGAAGAAGGCTGGAGGGATTTCCGGCTGAAATATCGAGATAACAACATTCAACAGACGCAGGTAAGGAAATATTGTCCTTTTTCTGATTTTATACAATATGGCCTGGTCCAATTTCTGGAATAATTTATTGTGCTGTGTGATGTTTGTTCATTATTTGATAGATACAGGAAAAATGGAATTTGCATTTATTAGTATGTGAAACAGCTTGGTATTGTGTGTGGTACCATCCAAACATTTCTGTATGTATGGTTCACTCTACATAGCTGTTGGGATTATAAATTCTTCATTTTTCCAATTACCAACCCTATCAGCTAACATTCCTTCTGCTATCTGGTTTAAGATATAAATCCAGAATTGGTATTTTTACGCTTTCAGGGGCTATGGTAGAATTTACAATTGTATAACTGCGGACGTACTTTTCACATTGCTGCTTAGGCAGCTTTGAGCTGGCGTAGAGGCTGAAACTTGTGACTAAAAACTGTGTATCAGATAAGCAGTGTTTCTATTATTATTTTGGACAAAGTCACCTTATTTATTTTGTTGAAAATCTTGTTATTCTGCTGTTATTCATGAAAATGGGTCTTAGATACATATGTTACATTACTGTTCACAATATTTTTAGTGATTCATCTACCGATTATGATGACGGCTTTGATTTCAGTAGATGCATGTGTTTACAAGTTTTTAGCCAAGTAACAGTAAATAGTAAATGATAGACAATGCTTTTGTTTTAGTAAGTATAACTGAACTTTTTACTGTTTACAGCAGTAGCTTGCTAGGCCCATAAAAAATAATAATAGAGGTGTTTGGTTCTGATTCCACTGTGTAAATTTTTTTATTGTTTAATGGTGTCAATAGCTGAATGTAAAGTGGAAGGCCTAGATTTGCCAATCCATTGTAGCTGTAGTTCAGAGCAAATCAAATGGTGGAACAGATATGCATCTAAAAGATTTTTTTAAGGCAGCAGAAGCAGCACTGAAATTTGGTATAATCCTTTATAAACAGAATGCCTGGATAGTTATAATCAGGGTGGGAAAAAAACATGTTTTTTTTAAATTTTGTTCATTCATGGCTTTTTATTTTTTTAAACCTCCCAAAAACATGTTTTATACTAGTTTTTTTTATTTAAAACAATTTTTTTTTTTTAAAAGAGTTTTGTTTTCAATTGTATAATACTTATTTACAATTATATACAGGCACTTGTGATTCTGGCATGGTAGACAGTAGATTCCATGCACAATATTTTCATTTTTTAGGCTATCTGTAAACCACTAATGCAATAAAAGGTATCTACATTGTTTTCATATATTTGTTTTAGGAATTATTTATGATATTTGAAAAAAAATCCTGTTTTAAAAGACTAAAAAAAAAACATGAGCTTGTGTTTTATACATTTGTGTTTAAAACATAACAACCCTGCATGGATACACTAACTAAAGACTAGGTCATGTCTTCTGAAAATTCCAAAGATGTTTATATGTATGCCGACATCTGAATTTGTTTAACTTTGTACAATTTAGGGATGACCTGTATTCATAGAAACATTTTGAAATAGCTGTGTTTTTTCCTCTAATTTTCTTAGATCTACCAAGAAGCCAAACGCTTCGGCAAAGTTTACAACATTCAGGTAGTGTGTTGCTATGGTGGCGGTTCCAAGTGGGAGCAATCTAAAGCTCTTGAGACAGGGGCAGAGATAGTTGTCGCCACTCCAGGTAAGATTTAGCAAAATAAAATTATGTCTGTGGTCGTTCAAGTTAGTTCTGTACTGAAAATATTTTCGTTTTATTGTATTGCACGTCAAAGTTTTTTTGTTTTTTCTCTCTCTCTGTTATTCATCCTGTTTTCTTTCTTCATTTGAATTATTTTATCTATTTTATATTTGGTTTCTGTTAAGTCCAGTTGTATCATTTGTGAATATACCTTTTTTGCCAAGAGGTGAAACGAGCAAAGAAAAGAAAAAACGAAGTCGACAGGGCGAAACAGTCATAACCTTCCGTCTTTTGTTTTCCTGAATTATTCATTAACTAGCTTGATTGTGATGACGCTTTGTCGTTGTCAGTAGGGACTTCAGAGAGTTGCCTGTGAATAATTTATAATTGGAGTAGTGAAACACATTTATGTTCATTGGACAGCGTACTGTACTGCATGATAACTCATGTTTATAACTTTGAAGTTTGAGTAAGTTGCAAACTGTACAAAGGGTTGTAGAAGGTTTTGTGTGTGAAACTTTGTAGCTCCTGGGAGAAGTAATCACAAATTGGATATTCACCCTACTACATAGTTTTGACCAATTTTAACACTGAACAAGTCTTGCGCCAGAAGTCGTGGGTTCGATTCCCACACGAGGTTGGGTTGTCCTACATCTCGATGTTTGTGATGTCTATTATAAGCCTTATTCATTGTCCAAAGTCGGTAGGATCTAAAACATTACTCATTGCCATCATAATTGACCAAATGTCTTAATATTGAACCTTACTATAAGATATGCAGAAACTAAACTTGTTCGACCATGTGACCTAAATTTTCGACCACTTTCTCAGGGTGGCAGCGTTTGGTCAAATGTTAACTAGCAGCTGATCAGATTTTTGTAAATGGCTTTAGTGACATGTCAAAAATGTAAGTGTGGACCATATTGTGCAGTTTTTTGACCATGTCTTTTTTTGGTCAGATTTGCAGTAGCATCAGAAGTACTTTACCAATCTCTATCAAACTTTATGTGAATAACCCCTAATACAAGACGTGTTCGGCACACAAGTTCGGAGAATGTCGGGTGTGTTTGGTTGACTTTTGCTGTGGTAGTTTTTAGTCATTTTTTTGTGCCTTGGCCAGTGTATACCACAGTTGAACATCACAAATGTATTCATTGCCCATAGGAGCTAGATATACTCTGCCAGGGCCACACAGCCAGATAGAAAAGCCTTTTGAATATTTGTGTACGCCCACTTGTTTATCTTTTTTCTTTTTCCATAACTTTTCGTGGGACTTCCCTTCTGATGAAAATAAATCCTTGCAGTCAGTAGTATGGAAATAGTTCCCTTACTAACTAAGTATGTTAAAATCGCTAATCTCTAGTTTAGTTTAGCTCCTAAAACTAGTTATGCTTAATGGGGTTCATTATCTCCAGGTGGATATAACACTTCTGAACAGCATATTGCTCTGTTTGTGCTTTATGTGGAAAAATCCAGAAAAATACAAAATGAGAAACTTAGAACAATGCCTTGTGTTTATTTTGGTGTGATATTTTCTAAAACTAATTAAAATCTAATGTGGTTAACTTCAATAATTAGGGTGTTTTTTAAAAAAAGACAAAATGGGTAAATTAACCAAATTACATTTTAATTACGGTAAGTTTAGAAAAATTTTGATCGAAATTAACTGAAGGCATTATTTTGTTTCTTACTTTTAATATCTAAATAGAGCAATGATTTCCTTCCTGGAGGTGTTAAACCCCCCACTTATGTTGAGAGTACCAACAATTGTTGTTTAACATAACTTAACTTTCTGTTGCAGGACGAATGATTGACATGGTCAAAATGAAAGCCACAAATTTGGAACGGGTGTCGTTTCTAGTCCTGGATGAAGCAGACAGGATGTTTGACATGGGATTTGGTAAGAGTGTCATATTTATATTCTTTATTTTAGGGGATATATATGAATGCAATTTAACTTCATATAAAAAGGTATTTCAAGAATTACATTTGAAGCTTTGTATTGCTTTTGTCTTAGTTATTAGTGATATTGCCTCTTTCCTGTATTGAATAAAAGTCTGGTAGCAGAATTCTGTAAAAGTCTGCATATTCACTGCAACTTTAAAGGTTATAAGGACTGGAGATATAGCAGTTTGTTCCATTACTTTCCAGTATTGCGTTTACTAATTTCAGTGCTAAACATGTCAGCAGTTGATTGCTAACCAACCATTGTGTTTAATTTGCCTAGCTCCATAAATATATAAATATCCCTACTGATTGTGATTGGTCTATGGGATGTAAAACTGAAATGTAATTCACACCACAGCTTTGCTCCAGGTACTTTTTCTTTTTTGGTGGGGGGGTAAAAATTTATAATCTTAACTTCTTTCATGTAAAAAGTAGAATTGCAAGATGATAAAGAAATATGATACAAATTTTTATTGTAAAAATTCCAGAACCCCAAGTTAGATCGATATGCAATCATGTCCGACCCGACCGACAAACACTGCTTTTCAGTGCTACTTTTAAAAAGAAAGTGGAACGTTTAGCACGAGACGTACTGATGGATCCTGTTCGTGTTGTTCAGGTAAATATAATGAACGTCTGTCAATTATTGTACTGTCTGTTGGATTAATAATGTAATTTATTAGGCGACTATATTGATGATAAATGTACTAAGGGTTCAATTTTAAGTAATTGTCATTGTTTGTTTTTTCTCTTACAGGGAGACGTTGGAGAAGCAAACGAAGATGTAACTCAGTATGTAAAAGTCATGCCAGCAGGACCCTCAAAATGGAATTGGCTTTTGAGGCAATTGGTGCAGTTTCTGTCTTCTGGATCTGTTCTCTTGTTTGTTACGAAAAAGGTATGAGTCTGAAAAACTTTTAAAAAATGCTACCTTGTATTGTGTATAAATGCATTTATAGAGATTTTGAACAAGTCCACCTCCAAATAAAGTAAAGTCAACGTTGTTGTTTCAGTTTACATGATGTTTCGATTGCATGTATTTGCATAATTTTCAGTGTTTAAAAAATGGTAAAATTACAGTTTAAAACTTACACACAAACAATTGTGGAAGTTTTTGTTTATACAAATTGTTAAGGAATTTTATCTCAACTGTACAATGCTATGTTTTGATTCAACAATTTTACATTCTTTTCCTTTTGTTTATATTTGTCCCACTAGTACTTTTAGAAGTGCGGACCTATCTCGTTAAACAGGGCTCACACTAAGAAAAGTAATTTGGAAGTTGCTTGACTTCCACAGTTCTCTGCCTGGAAGTCAAAATACATTTTGCAATCATTATGAGAAACTACTAATTTTTTGTAGTATTGTTAAAAACCCTGATGTAAAATTTTGACTATGAAAAGTAAGTGGTACTCTTTCATTTTGTTTCCATTCCAGTGTACATCTAGACTCCAGAGCATAAAAAATTAACCTCAGAAAATCCATTCTGTAAGAGATTTATTATTACTCAGTGTTCTTGCAAACAGTGCAGTCCACAATGTTTTGTTAGGACAGGAAATAGAGGGGAAAAAATTGTGCATTATCTGCTTCAAAATGTAAGATGACTTACTAGAGTTGCTATTTGGACATATTTTCTGCTATTCCGATGGACTTCCTTTGTGTTTGCAATTACTTTCCATCACTAGCACTATATTACATCCTGTGTAACTAAGACACTGAAGTCACCACTGTTGTAAAGGAAAATATGATCCCATTAACATTTTTTAAATGTTCAAAATGTACCTTGAGAAGTGAAACAGATTTCACTACCTTATTTTAATTGAATGATATAAATCAAGAAACTTTTTAGAAAAAATAAAGGCAGACTTTGATTGTGTTTCTGTACTTTGGTAAAAGCTCAAAGTTTTTTTTATAACTTGGCGACTCATTTTTTCATTAGGCAAAAATAAACTACTATTTTGGAATATTGATTCGGCCATATTAGTCCCACTGTTAATAGATTTTGATGGGTGTTCATGATATATGGTATACAATACATTTTTCACTGTCGTATTCCACCATTTTGAAACAACAGAGAGAGCGCAATAAGTAAAAGCTCTTTTTTTTTAATAATAATAGTTGTTTTTATTTAGCTGTCAAAGGGATCAGTGAGCCGTGGCATGGCCACTGTTACCCTAAACCATTGTCCTAGATAAAAAAAAAATACAGATTATTAATTAAATATATACTTTAATTTTGATGACAGATAACAACAATTGCAAATATACAAGGTCTGTCAAAACTGAAACCGAACTTTCGAAATAGCTCTCCAATGAATCGATGGTCGCTTGTCTAGTTACTAGCGCCGCGTAGAGGGATTCTTCAGAAGNATTANGCCGTGTATTGCGTCATTCTACGTTGTTTAGTTTTCGGTCGGCAAGCGTTTAAGTGAAGTAGTGTTTTCTTGTTGTGGCAATTTTGTTGTGAAAGAAAATGAAGATTCTCGAAGAGCAAAGCGTGTGTATCAAATTTTGTTTTAAATTGGGCAAGATGTTTACCCAGATCTCATCACCTGTTATGACGTTCCTCAGGAAACTATCGTCCTCATTTGATCGATTCAGAAGATCTTGACAGTGCTTCTTTTTGATCATCTGTGAGCAACCATGCAACGAATTTTGCAGCCACCCGATGCATGTTCAGTTTTTCAGTCAAAATCGTATGACAAGAACTTTGTTAATTCCTACTTCTTCTGCTATTTCACGGACGGTCAACCGACGATTTTCCAGTACCACAACACGCACTTCCTCAACATGAACGTCATCACTCGATGTTATGGTTGCCCAGGTTTTGCATCGTCTTCAATGGATGTTTTGCCTGCTTTGAACCACTGATACCACTCCTAACATTGTGTACGGCTCATCATTCTTCCCCATAATCTTCGTGCAACATTTTCAGAGTTTCTGTAAACGTCTTGCCCAATTTAAAATATAATTTGATGCACACGCGTTACTCTTAGAGAATCTTCATTTTCTGTCACAACGAAATCGCCACAACAATAAAACCCTACTTCACTTAAACACTTGCCGACTGAAAACTAAACAACGTAGAATGACGCAATACGCTGCATATTACTTCTGAAGAATCCCTCTTCGCGGCGCTAGTAACCAGACAAGCGAGCATCGATTCGTTGGAGAGCTATTTCGAAAGTTTGGTTTCATTTTGGACAGACCTCATATATGTAAATGAAAGTTAGCAGTGAGTACTGGTCAGGCAGAGCAGTAACTTGATATAGGTGGAAGGGAAGAAACATTAAGAAAATAAAAACTGGAGAAAATTGGTAACTAAAATAGATTTAAAACTATGCAAAAAGAGGATAACATAACAGAAACCCCAAACTTCCAAAGCTAGTGCCTTTTTCTTAAATGTTTTGACAGAGGTGCTTCTTAAAACGTTTTACAATGGTGTCTTACTCTCCATTGCTCATTTACAATTAACGAAACCATTGGACAGCGTCACACGCGATTCTAGTCTTTACAATATTGACCATCTATATTCCCTGCTTGTTTAATGCATTGTATTTCTTTACCATTATTGGGCACAGAAAGGGTTAAAACACATTTTAGGCAATATTATCTAGTTTCGAAAAAGTGTGAGCTATTTGATAACAAATAATGAAAAAATATTATCAAATAATTTAATAAAATAACAGAAACTTTTACTGAACTTTCAGCAAAGTTAAAATTACAATGCATATGGGTAGATGAATGAGATCAGTGGTTCAAAGAACCACTAGTCGTGTCAACAGTATTTAATCAATTTACCAGCAGTATTTGTTTTATTATTGTATTTATCAGGCAAATGCTGAGGAAGTATCTAACAATTTAAAACTGAAAGAGTTTGACTGTCTGTTGTTACACGGTGATATGGATCAGACTGAACGAAATAAGGTCATAACAGCTTTCAAGAAAAAGGAGGTGCCTATCCTTGTAGCGACTGATGTAGCAGGTAAGGTTAAATTTTCACTGTCACGGGTAAAAAGAATATGTAAGTACATAATTATGTAATCACTCTTTATCATATACTTTTCAGCTCGAGGATTGGATATCCCACACATAAGGACTGTAGTTAATTATGATATAGCTAGAGACATCGATACACATACACACAGAATTGGACGAACAGGTAATATTAATTCTCTGTTGTTTGAAATTGGTGTTTGACTAATGTAATGTGTTTATAATTTCAGATTTAAAATACTCTTTCATGACTAAAAAACAGATTTATTTTGAGAACAGTAGTCATTTACTCTAGAGTAAGAAAGTTCTACCAGTGCCACAATAACTGGTGTTTGCACATGTTGTCAGTGCTGTAACTTGAAAAATGTAGTTAAAATATATGGTACAGGTGTGTTTTAATTGTAATTATTTTGAACTTGCCGCTACATACCTGGTTTTCCCACTAACCGAAGGTGGTATGTGAAAACCATTAAGTATACTGATATAAATAGTAAGCCGTACTTGTTTTCCCATTAATTGTGTTTTATATCAGCATATTGGTACTAATGTGCTACTTAAGTGGGCATTCTGTACTTTATTATGTTTACTTTTTGGCGTCTAGGTCGGGCTGGTGAAAAGGGTGAAGCGTATACCCTCATCACCGAAAAAGACAAGGAATTTGCTGGCCATTTGGTCCGAAATTTGGAAGGTGCCAACCAAGAAGTTCCTAAAGACTTGATGGACCTAGCGATGCAGGTAAACTAAAAACGGGGTTGGCTACATATATGTTTGAAGGTATCTTCTGAGTGGGGTGTTAAAAGGGGGTTTTCATATAAAAATACCCACAATTGGCTGTATGTGGATAGTGTGTCAAAAATTCAATCATTTCAAACCATGATTATGATGTTGATGGGGTCTTATTAGTCAAATAAAAGAAATCATGTACTTTTGGTCCTTTTTCCCAAACAGGACGATTCGAGACGTAAATCACTTAAACATGAATACGTAACATATGGTACTATCGTACTCCCTGCCAAGTACCACTATGATGATTGTAGGGTAAGATGTAGATGAATAATTAAATGATGAAGTGTTTGTTTCATCATTGCATAAACTGTGTCTGATCTGATTCAAGCAAGTAGGTACCAGTAACTTTTAAATAAATACAATAATACAGATGTTACAATATTGTGTGCCTTTTATATAATTTTGTGGAATTATATGTATATATTTTTCCAACCTTTTAGAGTTCATGGTTCAGGAAGTCAAGATACAAAGCTGGGAAAGGAAAGAAACTCAACATTGGAGGACATGGTCTTGGTTTTCGAGAAAGGCCCGGCCTGGGATCGTCTTCAGGACCAACGCAGGCTAATGTATGTATCCATTAATCCTTCCAAAACACTATACTTGAATTTTTCATAATCTTTGTTGTGTCACTATTCCTCGTTTACATTCTAACTTTGTGAGTTGATTTTCCTTTTGTAATGTGTACCTTTTCAACCCGGGACCAGAAGTAACGCATTATAAGTAACGTCGTTACAAGTAAATGTTACTTTTTTAGTAACGAAAATATGTAACGGCGTTATTATTTTGACGTAACGAGGAACGATAGTTGCCATTACTTTCGTCGACACTTTTCACATCTTTTGTCGAAAAATGCTTTTTCGTATTTGACGTATTTTCTTTCGTTCCTGCTTTCCTGGTTTAAATAGGGAAATGTGTTGTAGTAAGGGATTTTTTACGTGAAGGAAAATTTAACATTTTAGTGATCTGACAACACTGTACCAGGCTACCAGCGGCGAGGATTTGCAGCGTTTTTTTTTTTATCTTCAAAAAGTCTGAAGTTTATTCACTGCAGAACGCTTCACAACTCACAAGGGGAGTTTGTCAGGTAGTCATCACCGATTATATTGAAACTCGGAGGACATGTAGTACACA
>KZ872748.1:0-11819 GCA_003456935.1 Machilis hrabei
AATAACACAAAACATTCTATCGAAAAATTTGTGTAATTCAGGGATACACTATATCCTGACACAAAATATTCTTGTCCGTGCTCCTTTACAGCTTTGACTTACCAGATATCTACAAACCTTATTCTAATTTCAATAAACGTCCCGTTTTTGTTTTTCTAATTTATTTGTATTTGAATGGTACGACACTTGTGGTGGTTGTACGTAACACACAAATGTGTTATTTTTTATAAAGTCTGAGGAAGCTTTTAAAAGGGGACAGAAGGAAAATGTGTGGGCTGGTAGAGAGAGTGCTGGGACACAGAGGATTTTTGAGTATGGTTGAGAACCTAGACAAGAGGCTCGGATGCTGATTTGGGTACAGTATGTGAACAGATTTTGTATATATTACAAGTCAATATTATCAGACATCTTAAAGATTAATGTGGTGTCGCATTGTCAGTTACTATAGGGACTTTAAATGTGTCATGCTGTAATTTTACTAGGAAACAGGGCTGTTATGTTATATACATTACCATAATTAATTCACACAAATGGCATTAAAATTATATGTTCTGGTTGGTTTAATATAAAACAAGCCAATTTTATGCTAAGCTGTAAGGTGTGGAGTTTCATTTGAATAAGAAAGGCCACACAGTAAAAGTCATTTCATCGTAACTTGTGTTTCAAGATATCATTCGCCTCATTAGGATAAGTAACAGAACTGGACTTCATGTTTAGACAGAGCAGAAGATAGAACCGTGTTCATAACAGCAGGTATCTATTAAGAAATAATAACAAGCACTACATTTAGTAATTTGTAAAGCTAACGATAATAGCTGACACCTTTTAATTACTACGTAATATTAGGTTCTTGAGTTATTTACGCTTTGGACCAGTTGTAGAGCGTAGATGGTAGATAAGTGGTGTATTAATAACAAATACAACTGTTTCACTACATAATACAGGAAACTGAAAAATGATTTGTCTTATGTATAGGCCTACATAATTCAAATGCTGAGCTGTGGTCACCTCTGTTCTAACAGTCTTGAAAATAATGCTCATGACACTCATCACATTTGACAACGAATGAATTGACTCTAAGTCCTACGAGGGTTCTTTTTTCAATTATGGTAACCAAGTATTAATAATTACTAGGACATACACCGACTTTCATGATCGGTTACAGAAGCTTTGTCTTGGATTAAAAAAAAATATTCTAGTTTTAAAATACATTTTGCCCGTTATGGATTATTTTATAATTAAATCTTGTAATATAAAATATTCGTTGTTGTCCTTGTTATACAACATATTCATTGTTGTGTTGGTTTTGGGAAAGGAAATTGAAGTTTTGAACTGATGTTCAATTATAATTCACTCGCACACTTTTTGTATTGCATTATTTTAAAGCTGACCATCATAGAGAGTTTCCGAATAGGGTGTCAGTCCCATGTTAACACAATTTCGTTATATCCAAAAGAGGGATTTCTAACTTGTTTGATTTGTTTTAAACGCAAACATATACATGAAGGATTTATATTACATATAAATTGAAAGACTTTTACCGTATGGAATATCTATACTCGCAGATCATTATTACTCAAATATGTTTTCTGTATAATTTTGTAACTTTTAGGAGTTTCGAACTCCAACCTTTCATTCAGACGATACAGTAAAATGTAAGCAGACACAGAATTCCTGGCAAATTCTTTTCACGTTCGACCAAAGTGTGTATCCTAGTGCTCCCTACTTTTCACATAAAATGGCTTCGGTGTCAAACATATATTTAGCACCGTTGTTTATAATTTAACACTTTGGCATAAAATTACATTTCTTAATCCATTCAACAGATTTTAGATTTCCAGAAATACACACCATACACCCAGATTACAATTAGAATCAATATGATAATTATAATAAATCTGATTCTAACAACTTTGATGTACTCACGTTTATGCTAGTACCACACCCTTGAAAGAGGCACTTTGCCTTTGGCCTCATCGTAATCAAAACATATTCTGACAGTGTGAATGAGTTTAACATTTCTTGACATCGTAATTGTTCTTTTACCACACGTAGACTGAGCAGTCTCAAGTGAAGTCACGGTGTCATCGTTGCAATGTGGTGTTTACTTCACTAGTACTGTACGTCTTATAATTTAGTGTCCAAATATTTATATGAGTAACGTAAACACAAAGTTATGTAATACAGATGGTGCTTAATATAACAACGCTTCTCGTACGTCCTTTATTGTTGTCTATTTTGATGAGTAAGACAATAACAAATTTGTAAGCTGCTGTGAAGAACTGGTTAGTATATATTTTTGTTTGTTTATGTATTGTATATTATGGCCTTATGAAATTGGTAAAGTAATTTTACCAACATATTGGTCAAGTACAAAGTTTAGACCTACTGTAACCACAACTTTGCTCAAGTTATCTGGGGCACCAAGTCTATACAATGAGATCATGCATTCGATTCCCACTTTGGGTATGTTTTCCGTTAGTAATAAATTATATAAATTGCAAAACAAGCTATTAATAGATCGCACAGTAACGGGATGTATTTTTTAGAATATTAATGTGTTGTACTTAAAACCAAATCGTCAACTTTCCAAACGCGGCAGAAACTTCACAAACCTAATTGTCACCATCGTTAAAATCACTAATTTTCATAGCTATTTTAGGTAACACATTTCTGTTAAATGTGAAAACACTGTATAATTGAAAGAAGTTCCAACAAAGTACTTTTGATAATGTTTTTGCATTCGTCCATATCAAAATCGAATTATATTACTTCCCGACCATAAATTATATTTGTTTGATAAACTACTTGAAAACGCTAGATACCAAAATTATTGGGAAGTTAAAAACAATATGTTTTTGTAAAGGGCTGAGAACTCCATTTTCCTAGTACGTTTTATTAAATTGTGGTTTTAAGATATTTGGTTGTAGCTACAGCACCCAAGGAATCAGTTTTCCAAGTTTTAGCTTTCTGTCTTGTTGGAAACTAGCAAAACACTCTGGTCAGACGGACAGACATCCGGACCATTTGGCTTTTATATACCGTATACGAGTATTTTAAGGTCGAAAAAACAAAAAGGTTTTAAATGTCATGGGGAAAACTCAGAAATAGTTATCTTTTGATCTAAAACTAACCGCGAAAAAAATTCTTAAAAAAGAATATTATTTAAGGTTGCTCCATCCCCTTGAAATTTCGAAAAAATGGTTATATTGACATACTTTACTTAAGGCGGCACTCGATGAATTATTTGGATGCCAAATTTGATAAACTCGCGATTTTAGGTGCTCCCATCTAATATCTGATGCGGTACATATTTTTTCTTAATATTTGATTCTGACATATTTCATTATATTCCTTCATGAAATTGTCATAGTTGAATATTCAAATAGCTTTTGTATAGCAAAAATATATTAATACTGAATGTAAACACGTACTTTTATGTGACATAAATTGGTGATTAAATATGCAATTACGAGGCAAAACTAATTTTTAAGCATAATCAGCACCAACTATTGAAATATGTACAAAACTAGATTATAGATGGGAGCACCTTCCATCGCGAGTTTATCACGTTTGGAATCCGCATAGCGATAAAACTTTAATTTGATGTTTGCATACAACTTATTCTAGACTGCTATATTATAACCGTAAAAAAACTTTTTTCTAAATGTTTTGGTACCAAACACTAGATGGTCACAGCCTCACCTTTGACAAAACAGATGAGGGTAGCTTCTACAGACAGTTGAATTGTGCGCGTGTTGTTTGAATCTGCTAAAATGTGTTTTAAATGTGTTGTACTTTGTAAGTGGCATACAGATATCGTACTAAAAAATAATACAGTGAACGGTCAATCTCCCAGCATTTAACAGTTAACCTTGTTCTGCTAAAACGAGAGCTCTCAATTCAAAAATTTAATGGAAAAAAGTGTTATACGAAATCAGACCTACCACCGGATGGCTAATGCATGCTGGATTTCACCGCGCATTCTTGGTTGTCATGGTTACGCCCCATGAAAGTTTGTAGACAATACCGTGTAATGATGTAAATTGGCATATTCTTTCATATAACGTTACAAATGTTTCCACGTGGAACATAAAGGACTATCCGCTTTTCAAAGCCGCATTTGTAATGATCCTTCCACCTTGGCATCGCGGAAGAAAATCAGGTTTTTATAACGCAAGAAAGATTTGAAAGTCAAGTAAAGTGACTTGAGGGGCCAGAAAGTGTTCACAATGGTTAGGTGGATTTGGGTGGGGCAAAGACGGGCAGCCACCTACTCATGGTATGCCCTGGGTTGTTTTGTATTGGAAATGTCGCAAAACAAGCGAACAGCTGCACAGCGAGCAAATCGATAAATTTGGATTAGGTGTTTTACTCTGACTCACCATTTGCGGCTGCATTCTGACGTATCAACTCGCTTATTAGCTTATACACGCAGTCGATTTTTCGTAAACTTACTTGGTAGTTTGAGGTAAATCGAGTAC
This sequence comes from Machilis hrabei, assembly GCA_003456935.1. Lineage (NCBI taxonomy): Eukaryota > Metazoa > Arthropoda > Insecta > Archaeognatha > Machilidae > Machilis > Machilis hrabei. The sequence goes on from KZ872748.1 coordinate 4,485, forward strand.
AATGGTACCTGGCCTCAAATAATTCACCGAGTGCCACCTTTAGTAAAATGTGTAAATTTCCCGAAATTGTAGTGGGGGTGGGATCAGCCTAAATATTTTTATTTTTTAGAATGATTTTTTTGTTAGTTTTATACTATAAGGCAACTATTTCCTTAAGTAAATCTAGTGAAGTAATCCACGAGAGATATAGAGCAAACCCTTGCGTTTATTTTGGTGTAAAGTTTTCTAAGACTAATTAAAATATAATATGTGTAATTAGGTTAATTCGGCAATTTTGGATAAAACAGTCGTATTCACCTATTTACACATATTAGATTTTAATTATTTTTAGAAAACTTTACACCAAAATAAACACAGGGCTTAACTCTGTGTCTCTCGTTGATTACTTTCCGAATTTTGCTCACGGTAGGCCAGAAATTAAGGTGTTTGTTCTCCGGGAGCGTGAATTTTGCCCTCGCCGTAGCCAACATCCTTACAGACATTGCAGATTTCATTACATATGCACTGTTAATCAAAAAGGACTAATATTTGTCCTTTAGGGGTGCTACACATATTTGTCCCTAAGGATAAGACTTTCTTATCCCTTTCAGATGTGGATAATATTGCACCCCAAATAGAGGTGTAATTTTGCTCCCCCAACAATAGGTTAAAAATGTCAACCCCAAGGTGAAATATTTCACCCCCAAAGAGAGGTTAAAAACGTCAACCCCAAGGTGAAATATTTCACCCCCAAAGAGAGGTTAAAAACATGCAAAGTCGCTATGTGTTTTAAGTGCTGAATTTTTCCATAAGTTAATTTAATTTCCTGTAGTCTATTAATCACACCATACGAAAAATAGGTTATGCAAACATGTTATTCACCTCTAAAAATATAAATACTTTCTTATCCACAAGACAATGTTGAACAATAACGGGTCAAGAAATTAACGTCTTCAACCTCTAAGGGAGCTTTTGTTCACCCTCAAAGGTAGGAGTGATTCCTTGTCCCGAAAAGGTTTAAACTCTTACTTGTTTTACAATTTAGGGACGAGAACGTTGCTTTTAACCCTTTAGGGTTGAAATTTATGTTATTGTCCCTAAGGACAAGGAATTCTTCACCCTAAGGTTGAGAAATCAACCCTGTTTCTACCCTTTTGATTAACAGTGTGTTTATGGCCACAAGTGGTGGGTGGGTTACGTATTGGATGTGTATGAGGATACATACGAACTAAAGATCAGCTTTTGCACCCACATGGACCATCACCATAATATATTTATGCAACAAAGCCAGATGTGCTGATAGTTCCTAGGACAGATATCCTTACAAAGGTTGACCTAAGAACAGCTACAGTCAGAACATACACATTAGCAGATACAAACATAAATATTACCAGTGATCAATATGAAAAACGAAGACATTTAATGAATCTATCACATTAATTGTAAGTAAATATTTATGTGTCAAATATAGTAGATTATAAACCTATTTTGCTCAAATCGTTTTGTGTATCGATATGTTAACCTGTTGTGTTTGATTATTATCCCAGTGCTATAAGATACATGTACACAAAAAATTGTTGCGAAAATATAAAAATTTTGGATTATTTAGTAATTAAAAAATGTATATATCCAGATGCCGTTAGTGTGCCTCCTTGTTATTTGGTGAGTGTATACACTAAAAGTGGATAATTGATATATATATATTTAAATAAAACAAATTGAAGTACCATTTTGGCAGAATTTCAAGTTCAAAGTTCAAGAATTCAGATTTTTTCCGGAAACCTAATTGTGTTGTACATCATTGGAAAGCCCACTTCTAGAGGTTTCAAATGGTTGCATTTTGAACTCTGTATCTTGATAGGTACCAGATTTATGGCCAAATCTGTATGTGCCCGTAAGTTCAATTTTGCAAATATTTCATTTATTCAAACGGCTGTAACTCTGAAAATAAGAGAGATAAAATTTAAAAAAAAATAGTGGAATGTGTTACAAATAAGACCCAATCAGGTCATCAAATTTAATAAAAATCGGAGAGGGTCGTGTTGAAAATGGTACCTTAGTGTGTTGATTTAATATGGAATGACTCAATTCTAAAAACATATTACATTCTTCTTAACATAGAGAAATTTTGTTTAAGGTTCGAAAAAGTAACAAGGAGCTCGCACACTTACTTAATCCACCCCATGTTCCTTAAAAGTTCCATAAGAAAAGTTAAAGTGCTCTAAAATATGTTTCAACTTTCTAATGTAGGGAAGTAAATAAGTTAAAACCTCTTAGAAACATTTCTAACAGATCTAGCCCCACTGTTCGTTTCCTATACACGTTTCGTGAAATTCTTCCCATGTGCACCCACCTTCTATGTATCTGATCACGTACTGATTGCAATGTATCGTAGCCTTAAATATTCTAAGCGTTTACGATGTTGTTATGGGTGGCTGATCTCATAGTATGAGGAATTCATCTCATCTCGAACAAAATAGGAAAATATTTGCAATGGTACAATTAGTTAAAGCGTAAACAAAATGTATATCATTTGATTCAAATCCTCATTACTTAAGGGGGTATAAGTGAACTTCTAGAGCGTAAAAAGGCCAGGTATTTAAAATTCGGCTGCCTATGAGAAAACACGTCCCATTGATTACCACCTTGTATCACAGTTATAAATATTTAAATTTTTAAAACTGTAACGTTGTTTAATATTGCAAATATTTCATAGTTTAGATTTCCAAAAAGTAATTTTTTTTATGATTGAAGCCGAAAATTATGTTCACTTCTGGTGAGCCAGTTCTAATTGTTATTTCCGAAAAAAAAAACCTTATAGTGTAAACATACCTAATATATGATTTAATTTAATTACATTGAAGTGACTGAGTTTGAATTTCAAGTTTTAGACCGGTACTACCTATATCAACGATAATAACAACTAAAAATAATTTGTTTATTAATGTATTAGCTTCTTTTCATTATATTTATGTATTTTGTTGGAGATGATACTTGTTGATTCTTAGTAACCTGTCCTTATGACCTCTTCCCACGACAAGATTTATGAAAGACTTTCATAAGAAGAACTTGTTTGTAATTAACGTGATAATCTTAAGCGCACCGCACTTGACGCTATATTACAAAAGAGTTTGATATGCTCACTTTTCATTTGATTGCGTTTAGCTTCCTATTCGTTGTAATGTAAACACAAACCTCCTGCTAGATCCAGAGCGATTGTGACTTTTGCAAGCCATGATTTAATTTTAATCGTACTTTTTTTAATAAAGCTTTCATATTCACCTTACCTAACGTAACCGACCTGACCTGAAAAATCAAGTATTTGCTCTTACTTTTCTTCCTTAAGTAGTCCATTCGGCATTCTGATTTGTGGTACTTTCATAAATTGTATTACCTGATACAAACTTGATCCAAGAGTGTCTGTGATTGGTTGTCGTATACAATAATCCTCTTACCCGAAAGGATTTGCCCTATAAAAAATTGCTTGAGAAATTCCTTGAGTTGGGCTCTTATACTACTCGCAAACACCATTAACTTATGAATCTCTTGGACTAATATTTTCATGGGAGATAGCAATTAGCAACAAATCCTTTATATGTTCAGAAAGAAGAGTTACAAGGAGGCTCTTCATTCTGTTTAGGCAATTTATATTCTGGAAAATGGCAGAATTAATAAGTGTTATAAATGTCTAAAGTCAAAATAAGCTGCCAATAGTAAACAGGACTACTGATCAAGTGCTCTTGCCATGGATAATTATCAAACATAAGATTAATATTAATCAACAGGTTAAGTGTTCAGTAATTAGTAGCTTAAATAGGTGAAAATGGCTTCTTCATCAAGTGCTCTTTCAATATATGTATAATTATCAAATTTTAGATCGCTATTCACTGACGAGGAATGTGTTCAGCTAAACACTAACTTTAACAAAGCAATTAAAGTTTAAGATTTCCTTTTCAGATATATTTAACTATATTTGGACTCTGTTCAGACTGTATTGAGAAGGGTATTTCTGTAATTTTCAGTATAATAAACATTTAAATGAATTATGTATAACCATTTAAGATTTAAAAACATTTTTGTTCAGTTAACATTTGTAATTGTAAGCTTTAATATAAAAAAAACTCTTAACATTGAAACTAATACCAAAGTGCCAAAAGCATACTACTTATTTTCGAAGCCAAAATGAATACGAAATCAGTTACTGTAGTTTGGGGGCATTGCATGCATATAATCGTACAAATATACAGGACATTGTCAAATATGACAAAGTCATTAAAAGTACAAAAATTATTGACAATAGAATAATACACATCGTGTTACAAAGGACATTTAGGATTAGTGGGTTTACCGAGTTAGGTTGCATAGCACCATAAATAATTTTCGTTATGGGAAATATGCATGTGGAATTTCCATGTATAAGCAATTGTTACATAATTTAAAGTAGATTTTTGTTGACTTTATATTTTATTTATTTTACTAACAAGTCTCTTGTGATAAATTTGAAGTACAATAAAATTAATGAAAGCAATAAATATTACCAATATACTACACTGTATATAGGCTTGTGCTTACTTACAGGGTGTTTGGCAATACGTGTGAACCACTTTAGGGTCGGATATAGGACCTAAAAATAACATAAAAAGAACGAATTAACTTATGCCTGAGAACATTTTGTTTATATGTTAATGTCGTTCTTATGATTCAGCAATCTTTTCGACAAACTAAGCAAACATCTGCTCCCATTCATGTGTTGATCCTGATCTACTTTTTAAGAAAACATTTGAAGATCTGCTCAATGAAGTCCCACATGGTGTAATTCGTCGTGTGTGGTTTATGCACGTCATTTAACTGAGTGGCGAGACAATTTTTGGATGAGCAATTTCTTAATAAATTAATATAATTTATGAGATCATAAATCCGTCCCAGCAATGTGTCCCACGTGTCCCGAAACAACCTGTATTCATAATTTCCCACCATGAACTAAAATTATAGAGTACGCTAGTGAAAGACGAGGATGAAAGAGTGACACTTTTTCAACCGATACATCGTTTTCTCATAGAGTGAGCCGATAATTCTAAACTCTACAAACTAATTGTTATTTTATTATTCTATCTCTGTATATTCATCTGAAACTGGAATGTTTCATTTGAGAAAGCCGAATATAAAGAAGCTGATAAATAATTCAAGAATTGAACAACGAAATTCACTGAATAAAACTGCACTAGAATACAAAAATGCAACCAAACATTTTAGTCATATTTCTCCTTCCTCAATAAATAATGTTAAGGATGGAAGAATATTTTTGAATATCCTCCATATGTTAAAACAGACCCTCATAAAATATTTCTGTCGTACAATAAAAGTGCTGGAGGACTGAAACAACAAAAATATATCAATAGGCGAAACTATTACCGTTCTCAACCCATTCTAGAAGTTTATAGATATATACCAGTAAGTATACGTCTTGTATGTAAGTGTTTTACTCCAACACATAAGTATTTTTTTATATTTACTTTATCCTGCACTTTACAAAAACACACAAAATAAACAATGTTCTATCCTATAGAAAAACTCGAAGTAAAAATATGATTTGTGAATGAGTATTAATTATTTTTCTTAAATACTACAATGGACAGTACAATAATGTGCCTTTAATTCTGAACTAAGCAATCTTTGGGTAATTATGTATGTCAGTTGGCTATACATTATTTATTATTTAGGTTCATTTGGTACGTAATCAATTGACTTGAGACTGTTTTTATTCCACATACTTTTTTGATATCTTATAACTATAATAAGTGTTTTTGAGAAAACTTTAAAAAAACACCGTGGGAATTACTCAAAGGCACATGAAAGCTTTGAGAGCACTAAGTTCCTCTGCATGGCACTTGCTTAGTAAATTAATCTGATTTGTAAAGCACACACAAATTGGAAAGTCGAACTACTTTACTTCTTGTTTGCAATACATAAATAACAAATTTAGCATGTAAAGAAAGATATATATTAAATATGAACATATATAGTCGACTACCTAAATATTTAATAAAATATTAAATAAATGTATTCCAAGTTAGGCATTTAAAAACAAATATCCTACTTATTTTAACACCACAGTTTAATGCACATTAGGAACTTACAATTTTCCAAAGAACTTGTTCTTTCCATCGATTCTTTAGTTGTTCAAATGTTCAGTTATAAACTCAACTTAGGCCCTATATATTTTATACATTCTATTGGAAGTCCATTTTATGATGACAGTATACAGACGTGAAAACATTTCAACAATCAGGTTAGGATTACCATAGATCGTTAAAAACAAAATTGTAGTAATGTAAAATAGTGGATATAGCTTGTAGAGAGGTGAACTTCGGAATACGGTAAGTATTGTGTAGATTACACATGACGCTAACTCTTTTCGGTATTTCCTATTTTGTTGTTGTTGTTCAGAGAGAAAAGTTAGTACGAAGAGCACCTGTTATACACGATCGTTTGCTGAAAGTGGTACACCACTAAAGAGTGCACGTATGAGGTGTGTACCACTTTCAACAAACGGTTGTGTATTAGGTGTGTGATATTAGAAGTGTGAGATTACTTTATCATTTGCTGTGCCCAATCGTTTTTTTTTTACACATTTTAAACTTAAATATAATTTTAAAAACTGTAAAACATTGTTCTACGTTTAAAGTTTGAAGCTCAATATCTAAAGAAGATCTAGTGCATCCTTTGCATATACTTGATCTAGCATGACTTCACTTGTTTCATTTATATAAACTTTGAAATTCAGTTTTTCGGTTCTTCATAAAACCGACTCTACTAACAGCACCTTCAACAAACGTTAATGATATTATTTGGACTCTTAAAAGTGTTACGCACGTGTCTGACCAGATTGAAGTTCCCCTTTAGGATATGTCCTGAATTTGACATGACGTAGCTTTTCATAGGTGTCTGATAAAATTCTACTACAACAAAGTTGTCGAGTTTATCTCTATTAGTGGAAAGAGGATATATAATAATAGTTGTTTGTACTTGGTGGTGAGCCATTACGCAAATTTATTGAAATTCAAAGCATACTCATTTTAGCTAGCAGAATACTTCTTTAAGTGGTCAGATACTGTCGTATAACAACACACTTGAACATGCTCCTTAGCTATAACGAATCTGGCAATTCCATATAGAAAAAAAGGTTCCAAAGATATAATTAATTTACTTTGTAAAGAGCCGAACAAAAATTGTTTCCATTACAATTTACGAACAATTTATATTTTCTGAAACAAAATTAAATACATTTATTATGTAAGGTACCTTGACCAATTATGGGCACTGTCCCAAATATGGGCACTGTTGTACAAAATGATG
>KZ872751.1:21672-33601 GCA_003456935.1 Machilis hrabei
TATCGTAATGAACTTAGTGACCGCTTGGTAGCCCCACAAAACAAACAGGTCACAAGATAACATGGCGGTGCAATTTAGATGCCGGTGCAAATTAAGGGACTTTACCTTAATACTGATGAAGATGTCATTTATACAAAAAGGCTTAGTAGTTAGTTAGTATTATTAAAAATATTTATCCAGTAAAACCACAGAGACACATTTTTTAGTAATAAAATGTGTTTTAACTTTTGCTTTGAAATTGAAACAACAGTTGTACGTACATATTTCAAAGTTTCAAATGACCCTTCCGGTAGATTATTAGGGGGTCAATTGATCCCCCTGACCCAGTGGTTCCGCCGCCCTTGATAGTCACTATTATAAATGTAAGTTGTTCTTACGGGTTGTTAGTAATAATACTTTTTTATGTCACGTGAAAGATCGGTCTGAGATGGCCTCTNATAATCTTGTTCGAAACATACATATTACATTTGTAATAGTTGGTCACTTTCTATTCTGTGTAGAATCGGAGACTCGGTGAGTTCTTTGTCACATATGTAGAACTAGTCGAGCCATTTACTTGGAGTATATAAAGAGCATCATCAGCAGTTTCTTCTGTTGGTCCCTGAGGAAGCCACATGAACATGAGGCGAAACGTTGGAAGATTTCCACTAACGACGGCGAATTTCTATAGACTACACCTTTAACTGGACTCTACTTTCGTCATCAGACTTGTTGGAAGCGGTGCCTAAGCCTACCTCTGTCGGCTATGGCCCTGGTCAACAGTACAGCTAATCAGACAATTAGTAATGTGCAGCTAAGATGTATAGAAAATAGATATTACAACAGATTTACTGCGTAACACCCAATTTTGTATTCGAATAATACATAGTTGTGAATGCTCGATCGTTACTGAAGTTGATTTGTATGCTAAATATTCCTTTCACTTTCTAACATTACAGACACAGACATGGATGAATAATCGCACTTACAATCAGTGCTCTAGTCCATGAATTATTAGGCAAATGAAGCACAATTGTAACTTTTCGAACACAAATTCAATCATACAAATAACACCAGTGCCACGAAAATAACGTCCAATATATGGTAACTAAAAACCAGTGTAAAAGAACACCGGTCTACGTGAATAGACTAGCAAAAATGATCCTAAATATAGTACATAAAAGCATTTGTTTACTTGAAAAAATCAGTGTCATTCGGAGAGCTATCACTAGAACAAGTAAAAATGTTAGATTATATCCAGTGATACTTTTCAACAGTATTCTCTGTTATACATAAAAAAAACGCCACTAACATCCAAGGTTGATTTAATTNATAAGTGCATCCTACCTTATTAAAACCGAATCTAAGTTGAATATTATTGGAAAACATCAAAAGGCAATACAAAGGGTTTCAAGTCATGTGTGGATATGAAAGAAGCATTTGTTTCTTATACCACAATGAGGTGAATTTAAACTGGGAAAATAATATCTTCAACTGTATCCACCGTGCAAAACTGATCTAACTGCCAAACCAGAAAGTTCCNTTGCCAACCGAAGATCTACTAGAGCAGTGGTTCTCAACGGGTGTGCCGCGGTACACTAGTGTGCCGTGAGATTCACTAGGTGTGCCGCGAAAATTTCGAGATTTTGTGATATTGCTGGTAAAAAAAATTAATAATTTTAGTCAATATAAATTTTGAAAAAGCAACAAGACAACAATATTCAAGAGCTTAAACATATTTGTTTTACAGAGGATATTTGAGTTATTAATTAGAAACTTGAGCTTGTCGTTTCTTACACAAAAGTTCAACGCGTGGTGGAATTGATGACAAAAACACACGCATTTCCTGTTCAACTGAGAGAAGTCTCTCACGTTTCTTGTTGTTTATGTTTGTTAGTGCTGAAAAGTCCCAGCTCGCAAAAGGAGGTGGTTGAAAAGAGTAACAAAGTATTAACTGCTTTTACTGCAGTTTCTGGATACTCTTTCTTTGCCAACATCCCAAACNTAAGAAGTGGTAGTTCACCATATTTCAATTGAAGTGTTCGGTCTGACAGAAGTTCTACGAGTTGCTCTTCTTTCTGCAGAAGGAGGTCAGGTCGATGGTGGATTCTGGGGACACAGCTTAAGGATTGCGCTCCCATTCATACTTGGCGACAGTATTGGAGGGAAAATATTTTGCCATGTTATCCTCAAGAGCTAGGAGGTNATTTAAAATGAGTTCAGATGACACGTCCTCGTGTGGATCTTCCTCGAAAGTCAGAGGAAACATCTGAATATTTTTCTTTTCCACTTGTAACTTCCATATTCTAAGTTTTCTTAAGAATCCGGTGAGTTTATCACTTGAAGTCAGCACATTTTCTTGTTTTCCTTGCATACTCTCGTTTAGGTAATTTAAATGGCTGAAAATATCAGTGTTATCAACTTGTACGTTAGTGTGCCGCCAGAACTCACTACAAAGAATAGTGTGCCGTGGACAATAAAAGGTTGAGAACCACTGTACTAGAGGTACAAAGTCAGAAGGATGGAAAGTAATACAGGAATTCCGGAAACACGGGAAAATTTGCATAAGGCAAGGCAAGGTATGCTCATATTTAGATTGATCTGCACCTAACAGAGATACAAACTGAAATGAAGATGGGGTAGTATCATTGTCGACTCGGACGTCTTTAGTAATTAAGCCTAAAAAGAGATCCAAATACTGGATNACGTGAAAAGCTACTTGAAATCATGCTTCACTATGCAATATGAATATAAAAGCAAGTTACCCTTGAGTATACGCTCTATTACTTTTGAATGGCTTAGTTACCTCCAAGTTGTGATATTGAGTCAAACTATTGTTTTAACTTATATTCTATTCTATTCAAAATCTTAGTATTGTGTCACATCTCCTTTGATCTCATGTNGTGTTTTCAATTCAATTCAGTGCAGGTCAGAAATTCCCAAAAATGTATTACGTCANTAAGTCCTGTANTCCCTACTCAGAGATTATGCTTCATGTGGGCTCTTACTCACATTTTTCTTACCAGGTACCTAAGTCACTATGACGTGAACATTATTTTGTCATTTTCGATTTATTCAAGTCTATCTGATGACCTTATCTTCTTATCAATAGAGTCAGAATGAGTACTTTCATATAATCTAAGGTCGAACATAAGAAGAAGCTTGGTGTAACGTCTGTCGAAATCGGACGATTTATTACTGACATTCAAATAAATATACATACATACACATTTTTATTTGTACGTGTATATGTTAAGATGTTTATGTTTAGAGTGTGTCTGGGTACGATGGTGTATGCTGCAACGCTGCACACTGTTTACGTTCANTTAATTCCAGATAGGCTTTCTGGGATAAGAGCCAAGGAAATGTTGCAATATTCATTATTGNATTTCAGTTTCACATTTGTAATCACTGACTGCAAAATTTGGCTGCACAGATTTTAAAAATAGCCAACAAAAATATTTGTATTGTTTTAAGGTTTTACGTGTTTCATAATAATATGTTTATCTTTGTATAAATTGGCTTTGCGCTTTATGAATCTGCTTTTCTTTTTTCAAGGTTCAACGTAATTAACGATATGCTTTAATGCAGCTAAGTAACTATTGTTACAATAGGGCCTATATTATATTTTAATACTGAAGCTAAAAACACATATTGCCAGCAAGAATANCATTCACAGTTCAGGTTTATAAAACTGACCCATTTATTGCCATACTTCGTAATTATACACAGGCAAGAAATGTGTATAAATGATAACCTGCTCATGTAGACAAACCTATGTAATAATTAATAAAACTTTTCATTTCTTGTGTTCATTAAGTATAGTGTCTTGAAGATCAACACTTTTTTTTATTTTCTATCTGCAGGCGTATGACTGGTGGCTGAATGACATGTACATGAATAATACCCTTCCACTTCCTGTTAACTCAAACCCAGGAATGGTATTTCCGCCCCAGAAGTTTGAAACTGTTGAAGAAGAAGTTAAATTCGCAGCAAAGCTGGTAGCTGGTGTTCTTCGGCATAAAGACATTTTAGACAGGTATTTATGTGGTTTTTCATAACATGAGAAAGTTGACTTTTCCTCTACGAGTTGCAATGATAGTAAATAAAGGGAGTAAAATAAAAACAGGGTATAAAATCTTTACGTCGCATCTGTACATTTCAGTCAAAGTGATTGAGTATGAAAAGTGATTCTCCATTTCTGGAACAATTATAGTCAATTTATATAACTTAAAAAATGTCAACATTGTAATATCTTAGAAATGGAATATTTACATCTATACAATTCAATTAGGAATAATTTATACCTGTGTAAAATATCTGAAAATCTAAGCGAAGACCAAGTGCGCTGTTAAAATGACTAAATTTATCTCTGTCGTTATTTTATATGCTTTTGATAGCAGATAATTGTATTTTTTAAACAGTATGGAACTCAGTATCAGCAAAAAATTAGCAGTTTCATAATTAGTTTATAAATATACAGTATTATTTTTTCGAAAAAGAAAACTACTGACGTTATGTTCATGTATAATTATTTTCGTGAAACATATTCAATGCTTAAATTAATTAAAAAGGTAATTCTGAAAATAGTCTCAAATAGTGCTTACAAAAATTATTATCAGACGTGAAAACCAGGAAAACACGCGCATTGTCTGCGAATAAATACTATTTTCATTGAAATACATTAAGGACTTACATAATATACCTTTATTTAGTCTGTCACATTTCGGCAGTGTGAATAATCTCTTAAATGTACTACGTTTGTTTTTGAAACTGTGACATATATACAGGGTGTTTCACACAAGCCATCCGCTATATTTTCCTGAAAACTAAAAACGTTAGCAAGATGGAATAAACGGTATCCACCTTCATCTACCCTTACAAATCCAAAGAAATTACTGGCATGGCTCTTCGAGATCTCCCAATCAAAGATAAACGTGGGAGAGGGGCGTTTCTCGGAATGTTCATATGGTAAGGGGTGTCGAGCGATACAACGCTGCAAAGGTATCATTAAACCTAGCAACTTTTGTCTGAGGAGTTTTTCGATATCTTACACCGTTCCAAAATGGTGACCTAAAACTCGATATGAACCACTTCAACTTCGATGACACCGAATAACTCATAGTTATCTATCAGGTCCATAGCGAGAGCTCTCCAACGATATAACACGTCGACCCTTTTGAAAGAGTTGAGTGGCTGACCCTCTCTCAAAAACTAAATGGAACTTGTATGTAGCAATTGCTCAAAATTTTAAATAGAAAGCAGACGTCAAGTCGAGCTATTTCCAACCCCAAAGTTTATTTATAACTTGAACCAACATAAAAAAGAGGCGTTTCGGAAGGGTGCTACTCCTATGCAGAAGAGTTTCAGAGCATCCATTTAATGACAAAGTGACCTCAACGAACATAAAATTATCTTGCAAGGAACTCTAGAAATTAAACAACACAGCCAGTGAAATGAAAGGACATGCTGTATTATACATTACAAAATAACAAAAAAATTGAGCAATCGCCACCTAAAGCTAGTTCCTCAATGGCGAGGCGTGGTGAGGCACGGGTGGCACGGCGCTCTGAGTGGCCACTGATCACTCGATAAAATATGTTATATCCAATGATAATTACGCCGTGCTGCACGCACCTTGCCACGCCTCACCACTGGGGAACTAGCTTAAAAGTGGCATTTTTTTAGCGAGGGTCAGCTACTTAGTTATTTCAAAAGGGAACACATGGTACTTCGTTGNAAAGCTCTTGCTATGGACATGAGCGATAACTATGTGTTATTCGGTGTCACCGAAATTAATGTGTTTAAGTGGGTTTTTATTATACCCCTTCGTATTGAGTTTTTATATCGCCATTTTGAAACGGTTTAAGATATTGAAAAACTCCTCAGACAAAAGTTGCTACATTGAATGATATCTTTACAGCGTTTTATTGCTCGACACCCCTTACCATTTGAAATTTCCGAGAAACTCTACGCTCCCTAACTTATCTCCGTATTTTCTATGGATTTGTCAGGGTGGATTAGGGTACCATTTTAGGATACCATTTATTCCATCTCGCTAGTTTTTTTTTTTTTTAGTTTTTCAGGAAAATATAGTGGACGCCTTGTGTGTAACACTCTGTATATTACAACTGTACACACATTAAACAGTTTTCACTGAATGTTATTACGTACATGTGTAGCATATAAAGCATATTTTTAATATACCTATCAACTATAGAATATGTTTCAATATTCACTACATTTTTAAGCACAGTAACTCAAACAATTGTCTGCGCTCCTAGTTACCAAGCTATATTTGAAGTCCACATTCTACCTCTATCACTTCCGATTGTATATGTTGAATTAATTATTAACTTGCTGATTTCATTGATTATAATACTTCAAAATCAGTACTGGTACATTTTGTGTGTATACAAATTTAAGAACGTTATTATCTAAGTCTTAAAAGAGGAAAACAAGAAGACTTAACTTAAGTATTGAATGAAATATATTTAATTTGACTGAGAAATGATATCACCGGGAGTGCGGTTCAAACCCAAGACGTTCGAAACACGTTTTCGAAGACGATTTCTCGCACGTTAGACCACTCTACAGACTGAGCCTGTATTCGATTGCCGCTGCATTAGATGCTGTCAACGTGAACTCGGCCACTGAAACTTGGTAATGTCAGCTGAACTAGCTATTCAAATACAAAAAAATGTCATGCATTTGGAATTGGTGGAAATAAAACATATTTTAGGCTTTACGGCATATATTTTTGTGTGTGAAATTTTCTGTCACAGACTTCAATTTAAAATGAAGAACAAACGTTGTACTTGAAAAGCTATTAGTACGAAGTCTCACACATCAAGTTCATGTTGACAGCACTTTATACAAAAGTAACAGATGTCATCATTTGTTCTCTGGCTGAAACGGCTGAGTGGTATACGGTTTGTTTTCTTTATCAAATCATCTGTAAGTTCTAGACGTTTTTCTATTTTTCAATTAAAGTAGTATTAGATAAAGAAACCATTTTAGGAAAAAAATAATATTTCATTGACGATTACAAGACAAATGTTATTACTACATAAAAAAAAGAAACTACAATTCAATTTTTCTCTACAACATAACTTTTAACTTTAGACCTCACTCTACTTGAAGAAAGGCTATTCAACTTTTAATCATGTTATATAGTTGGAACGTGACCATCATATTTTTCAAAAAGATGAATCAGAAAATCTATACCGTAAAACAAATTCATAAGAGTTAAAAGTTATGNAAGGTACACGATTGTTAGTCAAAATGACTGAGAATTAATCGAAATGGTTGGCCTTCAGTAATATAATAGCAACTTGCCTAGTGTACTATGCGATATTTGTATAATACATATTGGAATATGGTTTAAGAAAAACGTATTATATTAGAAATAATATTTAAATTCACGTGTTTATGTGTGGGGTGATTTGTTGTAACAGCGCATATGTGGCGCCTCAACAAGAAAGTATAGCTATATATATGTGTTTGGCAACATAGTTGTAGAGAATAAAATAACCAGTACACGAAAACATAAATAGAACCTCAAAAGATAATATTTATTTTTTCACAAAACAAAATGTAATTTTCTGATTCGTGTGATAAGNCACTGTTTATAAGACGAACTAAGTAAGACACGTAGACACACATTACTGGTTTTCAGTTAAACTTAAGTATCAGTCTAAAATGTAAAGACCAAATATTATATTATTGGAACTGACTAAAACTATTACTTTTAATAAAAATATACTTTGTTTCAAACTAAGATGGTTTTTGTACGTTTCGTCTCCTCGTACATTTTTAACAAATTTTCTAATATCGTATATATGCCAGTAACGCTATTNGTAATTCCTATGGCTGATGTATTTTAAATTCAAAATGGTGGATCAATTAAGTTAATCCGCTTATCTGAGGGTAAGAGGCATTGAGACCCTCGCTTATGAACAGTGATGTTGTCTCGACGCTAAAAATCTCGTCTTTCCTCTGCGTTCTTTGTTCTTTAATACGTTTCAGGTGTCCAGTGCCGGATTATTCTTTATTCTGGTTCATTGATTTTTCAAGGAAACACGTTGTGTGGGCTAAAAATAGAGGTGGGAAGATTCTTGAGCCATCTATGAGTAGCGCCCAGTACTACGTTTTATGTTCACGAGAACCACGCAATGCAAACGAGAAAATCGATTCAAGATCGTGTCAAGGGGCCTCTTGGGAATTTTAAAATGTTTCAAATGACCTTCTGACTTTGTAGAAGGACTAAAATGCGCTAATTCGTGATGAATACACATCCGTAATCAGAATTTTGTTGACCTTAAAATATACAGTTATTTTAAAGAAGACTATTCGTTAAAAAACATTAGTTTAGGTTGAGATTTTGAAGCAATTAATCGATTGTAAACAGAATATCACACAAATTGTTTTAGATGTAAGGACTAATGCGATAGCACTGAAAAAATGTTTAAATGATGATTTTGCAAATATTGCTATGTATTTTTATTAATAGAGTATATCTCAGAAATATTATTAACAGAAACATAATGATATGTATTAAAATACACATAAACCAAGTGTTTTCATTCAGAGGAAGGCAAAACCAACCTGTAATTTCAAACAATTCACTTGCAGGCAAGGTAGTATATAAAGACGAAAGCCTAGCCTCTGTATGCATATAAAAGGTTTAACTTCGGATTCTCGTAATAATACAGCCGACCTACTTGGGATAGTGGTTAGCACAGCGCACCCTGGAACGGGAGGTTGCGGGTTCGAATCCCTCATAAGGCATGGATGTTTGTGCTGTCTTATGTGTGTGTGTTGTTCATAAAATTAAGTTGACCTCCATTAATCATAATAAACATTGTTTCATCTTCCCTAATGACCCTTTAATTGTGTGTCGACGTAAAATATCATCTTCGTAGTAACATTCCTTAAAAATTCCTAGATGATAGTACTTTTGGTAAAGTACATGAACATCATGTAAAACGTAGCACAGCTACGTATACAAAGTATGCATGGATACTTTCCCTGGCAAGCGGGAACCTTCGCAGTCTTGCCTGTCNTGAAGAATGGATTGGTAAAAGGAGTCTCATCGCAGAAGATTCCACGTGATTTATTTTGAGCTGGATGAAGCATGCCATTCTAACCTTCAGGAGTTCTCCGATTTAGGCTGTCGAATTAACTTATCNGTTAAACTACGGTACCTTTGTGAAACAAATAGAATGTTTGTGATTATATTACTGGGTCACATGCATTCAAATTTGTAAATAAGCATATTTCAACGTTTGTATTTCTAAAAGTATTGAAATATTGCATTTCTGGATAGGATCCTTTAGTAAACATTAAAAATACGTTAAATACAAACCTTTTTTTATGTTATAAATACTGGACAGTGTAATTTTTAGAGACTGAGAAATAAAGTGTTTCANGATGATAAAATAAATACAGCAGATTTTTTACGCATTTTATAATAAAGAAAAAAAATTAATTATTAGCGTAGATACGTTAAAAATCACGGCACATTTTTGGTTCCAACTAAGTACTAATACACTCCGCAACATGATTAAAGGGCCACCTAGAAGTCCCTAGAAAATGTTAAATTTTCAAAGTACGACAAGTTTGCGAAATATCAACCAAATTTGTTGTAACAAAAACTGAAATAAAGAATAAACCCTCAGATTTTGAACTCTGTCATCCAATTTTACTTACGTTTGTACCCTGGGGTGATGTGAAATCGACAAACATTTCGTGATGTTTGACAAGTGCCACAGAGAGCAAACAACTGTTTCTGCAGTTGTTAAGCTTACTATTGTAAAGTGTATTCATTTTCTTTCAAAATCAGCCAAACCGCATCTTAAAAGGATTTTTTTTTCAAGAAACCAACAGCCATTGAAACATAACCCTGCATCTTTACTTTTTTTTAAAGCTTTTTCAGTGTGGCACAGAAATGTCGGGAATGCGACAAATTTTCATTAGCCATGTGCTGAGACATCATCAATGGAGTATGTGATAAGTGGGATGGACGGTACATCATGGGATGGGGGTGGGGTAAAGAAGGGGTGGGGGTACATTTTCAATAGGCACGTGGGGTATCGTTTAAAAGCAAATTTTATGCATATGCAAGAAGAAATTTTGAAAAACATTTCATGTTTATGTCATGAAATTGATATGCATAAAATTTGCTATTAAACGATACCCCACATGCCTATTGAAAANGTAACCGTCTTTACTCAACCCCCATGAGATACCATCCATTCCACGTATCAATTGCTCCATTGATGATGTCTCAGCACATGGCTAATGAAAATNTGTNGCNTTCCCGATATTTCTGTGCCACACTGAAAAGGCTTAACAAAAACAACATAAAAATGCAGGGTTTTGTTTCAATGACTGATGATTTGTNAAAAAAACATCCTTTTAAGATGCGGTTTGGCTTATTTTGAAGGAAAATNAATACACTTTAGAACNGTAACCGTGACAATTGCAGAAACAGTTGTTTGCTCTCCATGGTACTTGTCAAAACTCACGAAATGCTTATTGATTTCACATCATCCCATTTAAGGTGGGTATACCCCCAGGGTACAGACTTAAGTAAAATTGGATGACAGGGTTCAAACGCTGAGGGTTCATTCTTTATTTCAGTTTTTGTTATAATAAGTTTGGTTGATATTTAGCAAACTTGTCGAATTTTGAAAATTGACCATTTTCTAGGGACTTCTAGCTGGCCCTTTAATCATGTTGCGGAGTGTATTTTATAAAATTCTTCGTGTCAGTCAGAACGAGAAATATTTTAATACAATTTTTAGCATCGTTATGAAAAGTGTGCAATTGTAGTCTATCACTTATTTCTTAACATTGGCAACACAATCTGATCTTTATACAAATATGTTTTCCTTGAATGACAACATTATTTAGATGGGGACCGTTGAGTTCCAGTTTCCGTTTCTTCAAATAATATTGTTATTTTCTTAGTGATCTTCCTTCGGTCAGCCCACGACTATAAATTTTTATTCATTTCTTCAGTTCTATTTTTGTCGATTGTCAACTTGGTTCAATCCTCTATCAGAGATAGTTTGACTTTTATCAAGTATAGTTAGATGAAGTTGGAAATTGTATTTGAGATCAGGAACCCCAAAATCTTCAAATGCCAAATTTTGTTAAACTTAATTGAATTTCACGATTTGTGCACATTTGACAATGTGNTCTAACTTCTTTGTAATACTTTGAACTCGAGGAACTGATTACAGACATAGCCCCACACTACTTACTATACGGCCGTTTCTNTTTTCCCTTTCTGCATCGAAACAGGGTAACCGTTGTGTTTCCACTCTCTGGCGCAAGAGAACGCCACCAACAACATTGGTCTAACAAGCATTACATAGGATTACAATACAAAGAGTAGTTAAACAGCATTGAATAAAGATACAAATTACATCTTTTCATCAAATTTTTTCCATGANTTAGGCAGCTCAAAATACTTATAGTGGAGTACCTAAGATTTTATTAAAATATAATAAAATCAACAGGGTGTAAGACAATTGATTTATAAATAACATTTTTCCTATACTCTGAAGATACTGGACTAATAATATTGATATATTAAAATTTTTAAAATGTTAAAAACGTGTTTTAAAATAATTGTGTGTCACATCTATAGGTAATTGGATACTTCTTTTATTTCCTTATACTAAAGGTTTGTATAAAAAAGGTTAAAAACGGAATTGCAGTTAACCTTAAGGGTCGGCATACAATTCGGGTACCCGAATACGAATTTGAAATATTAAAGATTTAACTATATTTAAATTGTTATTTTGATTTGTTTATTTGGGTTTATAGTCCCACAGTTGTGACTGCGACGGTCTAATGGAGACCCCATCCACGTCGCAACGACACTTCAGGGTGATTGCATTTAGCTATTGTTCTTTTACATTGAACACTTATCGATGGG
>KZ872765.1:30180-41067 GCA_003456935.1 Machilis hrabei
AAGTTTTACACTCGCTGTTATTCACATGCGTTTAGTTAAAATCGTCTGTTCTTGTATTGAGAAAGGAAACACGTTTTCCTTCAACGTTCTTTTATGCCTTGAGGAATAAATACACGTCTTTTCTTCATGCGAAAGTAGTTCGTGACTTGTCTTGTATTTTAAGTAGGCAAACGAGTTCTTTATGCGTTTAACAACATGCAATCTTTTGAATGCAAACTTCAACAAGTAACACTTTTCACTTCACTTCCACAAAAGACTTAATGAAGAACAAAACTAACATATGTATTACAGTAAAATATAGTTAATCTGGAATACGCATTTAAATGTATAAATTAATTAAATCATTAAAATATAAAGTATAAAACATGTATGAATAACTGTACTCCCTTTTAGGGTAAGGTGCATACAGGGTGACACTTATGTAAATGTACACAGAAGAATGTACAGTGTTACTTTATTCCGTGCTTTAGTAACTGTCCAGTGGATACAGGGTGGTTATAGGGTGACAACTGGATGCATACTTCTTTAATATTTATATTTGACGTCCAAAAGTCACTCAGATAGAAAATGGAAAGAGTTATTACTCTGTCACAGGTGAGCCAATCGTACCCAGGGGTAACCTTTCTACTACCACTTCAAGTGGGAACGACAGAGAGGAAACATCCCTTCATCGTTTCGAAGCTACCACCAGAAGACATGTACGAAATTCACCTGGGAATAGACTTCTTGGAAGCTTGGTGCTGCTATATTGATTTCCCGAAAAAGTCTCTGACGTTAATTAATGGAGATGAAATCGCCTTCAAACCACACGCAGGAGTAATGAGTTTTGTGGATACGATCAACCATAACCCAGTAGCAATTAGGGGAAGGATTGAAGCTGAAGTACAACCCAAAGGATGCAGGCCAACAATGGAGAGAGGGACATGTATGAGGAAAGGATACACTGGACACAGTAGGTACAAAGAAGATTGTAGCTGCAACCAGCAAAGATACGAATTGCCCGACATAATCAACCGCCATTCATGCTCGCACTACGCACAGACCTGGGAGGAGGAACAAACCTGTTTATGATAGTCTACAGTCCAGTACAACCTACATTTCAAGGGAGAGTTGACACTTGTTGAAGGGGAGGCAGTCAGCTGAGATCTCAAAGGCCCAACAATAGCAGATGTACATACGCCCAGGCACTGACAGGACATCAGCAATGTTGCGAAGAACCGAGAGAGAGGACCCAGGAGTACCGCCATCCCTGCTGCGACCATGTAAGTCCTCAAGAGCCAGTACGTACTACCGACAGGCGTGAGGAAAGTACACATGAAATTCGAGTAACCCAACAGACACCCACAGATGGGAATAAGCCGGTTAGGACAAACAGCGACAACGTGGAGAACTGACGAGAAGCCTCTGAACAAGAGAAACGAACGGACACACAGGAGGAAACGCAGACAACCAGCAGCCCACAAGGAAAGGGACGGAGGTCAACTCAAAAAGGGAAGTCGCAGAAACAACGACGAAAATCCCAACGAAAAAGGCAACCTGTACAACCCCCAGTTTCTACTGAGCGTACGGATCAAAGACATGACAGCTCAGACAGCGAGGAAGAGACATCCAGAGATTCAATGAGAACGAGCGTAAGAGAACCAGCTACTGTGAGTGCATGGAAACACGTTACCATTCCGGCACGATCAGAAGCATTAGTAACTGTTAAAGTAGCAGCTCCTTACAGCGAAGGGGATACTTTTGTATACACACCCCATCCGACGCAGTGGGCAAAGAAGGGAATTTTCTGTGCGAATAGTGTAGCCACAGTTTCGGAGGACAACACGATTCCTATCAGAGTGATGAATGTGTCGACGTACAAGGTCAGATGTGGACGCAATGAGATGTGTGGATATGTAGAGAACTACGAGCGAACAGTACGGAACCAGAATCAACGAGATCACAATAGGAGAGAACGAAGCAGCTTAACCCGAGAGGACTTCGATCTATAACATTTGTCAAAGAGAGAAGCAGATCAGATATGGAAGCTGATATGGGAATTTCGAGCCGTGTTCGCAAAGGATGAAACGGAACTTGGTGTTACGAACTTAACTGAGTACAAAATACAGTTAAAACTGGATCAGAGCCATAACGCCAAAGAGCTTACCGTATTCCACAGAAGCAGGAAGCGATTTTGGATGCAGAAATTTAGGGATTGAAGTCAGCAGCCATAATAGTAGAGGCAAGATCAAAATATAATAGTCCCATCATGTTGGTGAAGAAGAAAGACGGCAGTCATCGTGCAGTTTTGGATCTGAGGCACATCGATAGAAAAAAAGGATCAGCAATGCTTATCCCTTACCCCATATTGCGGATACTCTTAACAAGCTAGCAGGAAGCGCCATCTTCTCCAGTGTCGATTTGGCATCTGGACACAACCAGATACCTCTAGCAGAAGAGTCGACAGACATCACGGCGTTTTCCGTTGTCGAGCCCAATATCGCTACACCAGGTTACCACAGGGGCTGTCCACGAGTCCAGCATTCTTCGAGAGATTGATTGACCAGCTGATAGGCAGTTAGAAGATAGCGAATCATATCTTCCATATCTCGATGACATCATAATAAAGAGCTTGGACTTTGACACGCATTTGAAGCGGTTAGGAGCTTTGTTTATGAAGCTAAGAGAGGCCAACTTGTGTTTGAAACCCAGCAAAGCCAATTTCGCGAAGCCAGAATGTAAATTTCTAGGATTTTTGGTCACTGAGAATGTTATAACAGCAGACAGGAAATATGTGGAGTAGGGAGAGAGCATGCCTCAGCCTAGAACGCTAAGCAAGCTACATTCATTTTTAGGCTTAACAAATTATTATCGTTGATTCGTGAAGGACTATGGCGAGATAGCCCTGCCCCTTACAGATTTAACGTCCACCAAGTGGTTTTTTCGATGGGATGAAAGATATGAAGATGCATTTTTCAAGTTGAAGCAGGCACTAATTTTAGCTGAAGTGTTAAGGTACCCTGACCCAACGAAACCTTACATATTATATTGTGATGCGGGCGAATCCGAAGTTGGGGCTGTACTAAGCCAGCCATACCCAGAAGGAGATCGACCAGTGGGGTACTACAGTTACAAACTCCTACCAGTAGAAAGTCGATATAGCGTGGTGGAACGTGAGGCATTTGCAATCCTGAAGGCCATCGAACATTTTAGAGTACATCTTTGGAGAGTAGAGCAATTTACAGTCGTATCAGATCACAATCCATTGAAGTTCATGATGGGCTTAAAGAACCCTTGCTATAAAATATGTCGATGGATGATAATGCTACCAGAGTACAACTTTGTAGTGGAAACACGACCAGGTAGAGATTACGGGAATGCAGACGCCCTTAGTCGATTGACAGTTGAGGACCAGCAGTAGGACCAGGAAGAAAGAATGGCAGACAGCAGAGTCGTAACCGCGACGAGGAGGCAGCCCAAAATGAAGGATATCATACAAATCGTTGCAGCGTATGAAATGAACAGAACCGAGGCCTCTGTTAGAGTAGCAAATATAACTGAAGGAAGAAATCTTCTTGACAAAAGTGTATGGACAAATAACAAGATCGCCGAAGACCAAGCGAAGGTTGACAAGTATCGAGCCATTAAGGCCAAGCTACAACGAGGAGAATATGAAGCAGGATTTATCCTGGGACCCAGCGATGTCCTGTTTAAGATATCGTATGGACCACGGGGCAAGGAAGACTCTCAGTTATGTGTACCAAGATCCATGGTAGAATTTGTGCTTAAGGCCCACCATGACCAAATCTGGAGCGGGCACTTTAGTTATGAGAAGACCTTGAANCGTATTTTACCGAATTTCTGGTGGCCCACCATGAAGGAAGACATCAAAGAATACTGCAAGACTTGTTCGGTATGTCAGCAATTAAAGAAGCCTCCTATCAGAAAGGCTCCATTGCAGTATAACGATGTGAACGAAGCGGAATATCCGTGGGAATCCGTAGGAATGGATATCATTGCAACATTTATAGAATCGACCGAAGGACATAAGTATGTGCTAGTCATACAGGATCTATTTTCGAAGTATCCTGAGGCCTTTCCCTTGCACGATATATCAGCAAAGACAGTAGCGAATGTCTTATTGAATGAGATAGTCAGTCGATATGGAGTACCTCAGAGGATACTGAGTGACCAGGGAAGTAATTTCATGAGCGCATTATTTACCGAGATGTGTGACAAATTAGGGATTAGTAAGCTCCACAGCAGTCCAGGGCACGTACAGACAAATGGCAGCGTAGAACGCCTGAATGGAATAATCAAAGGAACTATAAGATATTGGGTGGATTAACAACAGAGAAATTGCCACGAAGTTCTTCCATTGTGTCTGTTAGCGATCAAAACCAGGGTACATACGTCCATGAAATACTCACCATTTTTCTTGAATTTCATGATGGATCCGACGATTTCCTACACGGTACTGAGTAAACCTATCAAGAATTATGTGATCGGTGAGCATGACGACCGAGGATATGTGTCCACGAAGCTACGGACCTTGCAAGTTGTCTACGAGCAAGTAGGGGCCAACTTGAAGAGAGCGTCAGAGACGAACCAATGACAGCGAGAGAGGAATCAGCGTACAGAAACGTTTGAGCGGGGAGACATCATTTACCTGTACAATCCATTGACGAAGCCTGGAAGAACCGCTAAGTTTGAAAAGCGGTACTGGGGACCTTATCGTGTGACCAAGGTCTTAGATAAGCTTGTGTACGAGATAAGGTCGATATACAACCCCAGAGAGAAGGTCAAGAAGGTACACTTGGATCGGCTAAAACGAGGACATTTCAGAGAACCATATCCAAACGAGGAAGAGGTCAAGGAAGCATTCGACAAAGAAGCTGACGACGAGGTTGACTGGGAGCAGATGACGCTGCCTCTGACAAGTCCGACATCTCAAGCCCAAGAAGGTACATCCCAAGAGGAAAGTGTTGGCACGAGCAGGACATACATACCCGTTACGAAGCAGAGGCCAAGCTCCCACAGTGTGGAACTGCGAATGTCCGGAATTTATACCGGCACAAGCGCCATCGGAGTCTAAACCCCAGGCAGAGACTATAGTCACTCCAAGAAGGGAAAATACGAAGACTACCAACAGAAGCAGGACGGGAAATAATTCAACGCCGGGACATACCACACGGAGAGAAGTGGCTACGTCGTATGCAGAGGGCCACCCTTCTAGTGAGTATAGGATCCAACAAGCGAAACGACAGATCTATGAAGTGATTAGGAATCACGAGGATCGCATGAATCGGACCAGTGGAAGCAGTCGAGACTCGAGGAACGAGTCGAGAAGGACCTTAGGGAGAGGATCTCTAAGTAGAGTGTCTCACCACGATGGAAGTCGGACCCTGCAACAGAGTGGATACTGCCAGAGGAGCTGGTAACAATGACTCTAGAAGGAGTAGAGCAAACGAATCCCGGAAGCAAGGAGCGCAAGCGGAGGCAAGGCGATCTCCAGGAGGAAACAGCTCTGGGAACCCTGCGAATAGATCAGGGAGACAAGCAAATCAGTCGCAAGTGAGGTACCGTTTGAGGAGCAGAACGGTACCGAAGGCCACTAGTTTTCAGAGACGACGCACCCAGGCACCGGCCCTAAGGGACAGGGACAGAGAAGAAATGGAGTCTTCTGAGGAGTCAGAGAGTGCGGAAAACAGTGATATTGGCGAGACGTTGGGAGCACGACAAGCACGAGAGAAAGAAGTTTAAGGTCGACTGATAAAGCTACAAGATGAATTTTCGTTGCTGCTGGACCAGATACAGAGCAGAACGGACTATCTCGCGTACGACATACCCAAGAGAGAGACGAGTTCAAACGATGAGCAGTTTGATGAACGTCAAGAAAGGCAGGAGAGAGCCGCAAACATGACGGAGCAGCTGGAAGAGCTACAGAGATTTTCGAAAAGTTTCATACGAAGGAAACCAACNGCAAGCTTCTTAGAGAGGTTGAATCCCGCCGAGACAGAGACGTCTGAAAGCGAGGCGGAAGTGTCTGTAGGTAAAGCACGCAGACAGGCNAAACGACTGCTAGACGGGTGGATAGGAGACTACCTAGGAGAGTNGTCAGATGAGNCNGAGGGAGACGCCGTACAACCTTCGACAGAACGGGCTCTGGAGATGCTAGAGCAGTTGCAGCACAAGTATCAGGGAAGACCACTTCAGCAGCGGTCTCTACCCACTACTTGGGAAGAGGAAGAAGATGACGACGAGGTGAGAGCCAACATGTTCTGAACCTGTCGTTAAGTGTTCCACCGTCCACGGCAACCACTGAAGCGGAAAGTGGGGAAGCAACGGAACGAGCTGAGATCCCATCACCGGTGTGGGATTCGTTACCGGCTGCCGGAGAGGATGAAATCGAAAGAGAAGTTCATGAATTGGGCAGCAGTGAGAAATTGAAGGAGCCTCAAGCCCAATCTTCGCCTATCGAGGCAAAGGACAAGCCGGATGCCACACGACGGAGTGCCGCAGAACAAGGAGAGGCGATTGAGCCTGCAGAGACGATCTACCCAGCGGAGGCGATCGTACCAGAGGAGGCAGTGGAAGAGCCTCAAGAGAGGGTAAGAAACCTGGAAAGAGGAGAGGGTGCAGAGATTGCAGCTCCCCAGGAACCAAATGTTGTGTCATTCAGGCTAGCAGGCGAAACCCACACATTTGGGAACAACTTGCTATCCAGGTTTGCCAGAGAGTTGGCAATAATGTTGAGTGAGGGTGACGAAGATGATGAACCATCGAATTCCAGCGGCGGACAGGTTCATCAAGTGTAAAGAAGAAGCGATCACAGTGAATGTGTTGAGGACTCCACAGTAATGATAAGATTGATTATAGTGTAAGAGACGAGTTGGACGTCTATAAATAGTGTGTAGATTAGTGCTGCTAAGTGAAATATGAATGGAGGAGACAACCGTTCAGAAGGACTTGCATAGGAAAATGCAATGGAGAAGCAGTGCAGTGATGATGAGATCCCTCCCACAGTGCCTGTAAGATACAAATAGTGTAGTAGAAGTGTAAATGGTGCGAATCGGTAAGATGGTAGTTCAAGGGAATACCATAGACATTGAGATTATCGAGAACAAGCCCACACGAAATACACACTCAGAGCATGGTTAATGGTCTTTGTATTTTGTAGAATTCTGGATGACAGAGCCAGGGAGGCATCTTAGAGTNATGGTTATGAGGAACTGTCACTCTACCAAGATGAAGAAGGATCTCTCTCTCCCCTAGATTAGTGTAGACTTGAGAGATCCATGTAGATATCGTGTAGTTAGTAGCGACGTTAATCTCTCAGAGAGGATGTAGATTAATGGAAACTTTTTATTTACTGTCATGTAAAGTTTGGGGATGATCAGGAAGATCTTTTTAGCTTTGTACATACTTTGGGATTTAGTTGGTATAAGAGAATAAAGGGAATGTAGATAATTCGTGGGAGTTTTCGCGAAATTGCTTCTAGTAGATCCCTCCTTTGAAATAACGCGACTTTGTGGATTAGTTTGCGAATTATATAAAACTTAGTAGTAGTTTATAGATGTATCCGTAGGAATCCGGGAGGACTCGTAGTATGGTCGAGTGGCCATTGGTATATCTAGTTTGATTAACGGGAATCAAGCTCCTTCCGAGCATAGATTTTATGTTTATTGGGGCGGTAAACAGCTCGTAAGGATGAATACTGGCACCAGTTTTTATTTTGCTGGATGTACACTCGGATACACCAAGCTTGCGGGAAGCAAGCTCCCCTACTTTTGGAATGGTGCCGAGAAAAGAGCCACTGGAGAGGAGACGACGGAGTGGTGCTCCAGTCAATTAGGAGAACATCTTCCCTTTGACGAAACCGGTCTGGAGGGAGGAAGTGGTGGAACACTACCCACCACAGCAGGTGACAAATGTAAAATGAAAAGTTAAAGAGCGAGTGTAGAGGGGTGGCCCTTAGCTACCCATTTTGATAACAGTGCGTAATGAGAACAGACAGAATTTACAAGTGAAAGTGAAAGTATAATTTTTGGTGTGACACGTTTTATTACATTGTATAACTTGTAAAACATTTTTTTTAGAATCTATGTTTGTAATGTCTGTCTGCATAGGGATGTTTGTGTGTGTCTAACCTTGCAAATTTTGTAACCAAAGGTCGTGGAACCCATTAAGATTACAGGTAGATGCACGTAAGGTAACTTTGAGAAAGACCACGTTTTGACTTAACGCTTCAGCCCAAGATTCCAAACTATTGTATTCCAACCTATCATCAGCCACATCTCTTCGTTGAGGGATATGGGTGAGAGTAGTATGGTTTATGAAGGGGAGTGTAAAGAGCCTTGGCTCTTTCGTCATTTAATTTGAAATTTTAAGAGAATTTATCTATTTTTAGCAAAATCTAGCAATTCTGGGAATTTTTGGGGAAATGTCACCAAATTTGGGTTTTCTGGAAAAATCACTAAATATTTAGGGGAATTTCCACCAAATATGGGGATAATAAAATATCACCAAAGTCTTGGGGAATTGTCACCAGATGTAGTGATAATAAATATCACTAAAGTTGAGTAGGCGCTTGCGGGCCAGTAATTGTTTAATCAGTCAGTCATCTGGTGGTCACGTTGAAGCAGTTCCTAATATAACGACAAGGCGCGATGAATATTAGGACGACAAGTATCGTAGCGAAGGAGGACTTATGGACTTTGAGGCATGTTTACCTTTATACCCTGTCAAAAGTAAACAAGAAGCGAATGTTGAAAGTGCTTACCTTTATACCCTGTCAAAAGTAAAAGAAAGGAATCGATCAACAGGCTGCTACCACTCTATTTGGGCTCACTGGTAATAGCAAAATGAAGTCAGAAAAATCGTCAAATTACGGGAAAATCTACAGACGGGAAGTGATGGAAGTTTATTGGTAATTCGTCTTATGTTTAAAATAGTCGATTGGGTTTATCCACAATTTTGAAATATCGACTATTTTAAGGAAACACGAAATTGGTATATTTTATTGTATACCAAAGAGGCTATACAAGATGGAGAGAGGAGGTTGCAACATCGCGGCAGACGGCAGTTTTGCAGGGTTGGTCTTGAAAGTGTCATGGCTTAGAGAAGAGGTGTAATTTTTAGGTGACAGCAAGAATCTGTGAATATCCTAGAAATCCGTTAGTTTTTTACGGAAATTAAGGAAGTGACAGTTGCATGAATATATATTCATGTTATGTGGCGTAAAGTTTGGGCGTTTAAGGTATATCTGGCGTGATAAATAGTGAAATACGGACATGCAGCATTGGACCACGTGGGAGAGCATGACGACCCAGTGTTGAGAGGCAAGGAAAAGATTTTAACCACGAAGAGTCATAAAGCCGGAGTTGCCAGGAGACCACGACATGACTGATTGAAGGAAGAAAACTGGAAACACACATTTCAATGGAAAACAGGAAAATTCAAACGGTCACCACGAGGGATGGTTGGTGAATAGGAAGGGGCTGAAACCGTGGCAAAGCTGTATTTAGAAGCAGATGACATCAGGTCGGANAGATTTTCAGGTACAGACATTAAAATAATAACTTTACCCCTAAATTGTGTGTTTATTTTCCATGCGAAATGTTTGTCGAACTTAGTATAAAAATCACTAGCACGTGTACCCGGCTAATTATATTAGCGAGAATGGTCTATTGTACATCTCTCGACACACCCAACAAAGCACGAGGGTTGAAATTAGGCTCTATAAATGCCGCATAGGCCATTGCTTTAGTCGTTAGATTTCACCCTAAGTTTGGAGGTTAACAAAAGGGTAGGAGTACCCTCGTGGTTTGTAAAGAAACTTACATAAACAGAAACACAAGAGTTCGACCATCATAGTGTTGCTAGCCAGTTAAACAAGAACGAAATAAGCATAATACCAGGCCTGGGAAAGTATCAAAATTAAATCCTAAATAAACAGCGTTGCCACATCTACTTTGACGCACGTGGAAAACGCTAGTAGTTATTCATGTTTAGAATCACATGGAACAAATAAGATACTACTAATTGGACAATAGCAGGACAAGACCTGCCATTAAAACGAATATTAGGCCTTACAGTGTTGACACATTTAATAGTACGGGCCTCAGAGGCAAGCGAAGAGTGTAGCAGTGGCTATACTGGTACGACATTTATAAGAGCATGTCCAGAACCTAGTTAGAAGTAACATTCCTATCGTGCTTGTTGAAACGGGCACGAACCCACCCCCAACTTAAAGACAGAGTCTCGGAAGAAGCCGGCAAATATTCTATGTTTCGACAACATGCGGTTTCCTATGTCTTTCAAGGTTAATGATAACCAAGAAAGTCTAGAAGGTGTCCATCCGGGAGATAAATTAGTGAGTACTTGTAGATGTTTGTAAAAACACCAATAGATCATCATCGATTCAAATATAGGTCACTGGATCACAGCGGACCAGTACAGCTGTACTGAGGCCTGTGAGCACACGTATGACCTCAGTGGTGTCATATGTTTATGTACAAGTGAAACAAACGGCATACCGAGCGACGAACAAGCTACTGTAGGGTAATATCACAGTATGGTAGGGTGATGAACTATACACTGTGAACTACACAGTGACATCAGAGCTTAAAACGAAACCATTTTGCCCCGGGGGATTACAGAACTAAAGATCACCATTGTGTGCTATTTATGATAACTTAATATTACGAGCGGAGTGATTCCAGTAACTTATTACAACCAGTGTTTTGACATAAGTAATTATGTGCTTATAGTGGGGCGACATAGCTTGTAATATTCAAAGAATTGTTCATTTTTTGATAAAAGTGTGAAATTTGGCATTATGAAAGAGAATATCTCTAAGGTCATTTTCAGATATTGGGCCACTTTGGAATTTACCTAGGAGCCCCT
>KZ872768.1:5003-16159 GCA_003456935.1 Machilis hrabei
AATTCAGCACTTCAGTATAGAAAAATATTTTAACTTAATTTAAACGTACTACTACCTGTGGTGTAATTAGGAGTATGGGCTTCAAATTTCACTGTACTCATGACAGGCACAAATGTACTCTTACATCACAGAGCTATTCGAAGCGCTTAGCTTCACTTCATAATCTGTATTTAGTTTATCAGATTCTGATGTTCAGATGTAACAAATAAACTACGGAGGCAAAGAAGAGAGAAGCCAGATGTAAAGAATGCTCCAGAAGGAAAGAACTCGACAAGCAGGTTGCATTAGAGAATATCTGGTGAAATTTCCCATCGAATGCAGTGCTTGAAGTGAGCCAGAACCGGTTTGTCATGAAATACATTATTAGCGTTCCTGTTCGTACAATTTTCTTATGTAGTACAGACCCCAACAGGTGTCAACCCCTGGACCTCACGCATTCCGGTTCGTTCATTTTTCCACTTCAACCACTGATCGAATGTGAATGTTTCTGAGGTTTCAAAGCTGTAATACACCCAGTCTGGTGGGGTTTTTACTTAAATAAAGTGGCAATACATTATCCGTAGACAATGGAATTTTCTGTAACGGAATACACATTATGACGCTACAATAACACAACACATCAAAGAAAAGACCCGAGAAATATATCTGATGGAAACGGTATGATGGTAAAATACTGGCTTGATAGCTGAACAATTAGAATCGGCTGCCAAGATGAAGAAAGCTAGAAGAATTGTTAGCAACTGCAGTGGTACAAATTCAAATCACACTTTTCGTAAAATAATAAGTTTTGTTAACGAGTATAATAACATACTGAAAAACTTTCGAACAACTATCAATATTTTAAATTTTGACAGNCCACGTCGGGCATTGAAATCAAACTGAACTATTAAAAAATGAAGCCAAATTCAATCAATCAGCAGTATGAAACAAAGTTACATCAAATGTGAAATGCATGTCTTCATAAGAAACTATAGCCCGTATGCATAGTCTTCACTCATACTTCCCTCAAACTTAATCCCTATACTTTTATAACGTGTAACTTAGCAACTAAGTTTGATTATTCTATCAAACTTAAAAAAGATAAACATTTATTTTCAAATATAGGAGAGTAAAATATAAGGACTTCCTAATGTCCGAGTTAGAAAGATTCGGACAAGAAACAGCGCTAAAAGGCAATGTTCCAATTACAAATTATTATTTTTTTTTACAAGTATCTGGCTGAGAATGATAAGAGACAAGAATACACAAACTACTTGTTAAAAAAAAAAGAAATATGGATCAAGAAAGAAAATAAACACACAAAAATTTAGCAATCAACATGCGTTATTTAGCCGATTTGTGTGTGCAAATTATGGTAAACAACTTTATAATTCTCATCCTCTTCCTCACTTTAATAATCAAAGGTGTAAATTTAATTATCATCTGCTTACAGAGCTTTAACAGTCATTACACTTAAGACCACAATTTTCCAGGAGACTGGTGCCTCATGCCTTAGCCAACTCGGTCAGACAAAATTCTNAAGCAGTTTTTCATTTCTCTCTCTCAGTTTTTATATTTTTACAGTTTTTGTCATTTTACCCGAAATTGCTATAAAGTGGTCCAATCTTGAAGTCCTTTGGGCCCAGACGAAAATATGTTTTGGGGTTCATTTAATTTTTGTGTTGTGTGATGATATTTCTGACAGCCTTTAGGCACAAGAACAGATACGGTGCATGCACCTTTTTATAAAAAGTTTAAAAACCCCAGAAAGTCTAAAATCACTCAAAATTGAAAACTTTAAGACCATTGCACCCNGGCTATACATTGTCTCAGAAGAATAATATTTTGCATGAATCATAATCATGCTCCAAGATCTTAATAATAATTTAAAAAATTGACAAGCCTTCTGTTCTTACATATACTATAACCCCCCTTCTCCAAAAAAACAACTCTCATGGATGTAAGTTTTAAATAGTGTTGTTTTGATATCTTCTCAACAAGATTCCAAACTTGCTTAATGGATATTTTTACCGATAATGATATGTTTGGTCCATTTTAGTCTAATTTTTAATAAGTGTATTATAGGTTGAACCTGTTAAAAAAGTAACCATCTACTCAGTTTTCATTATTTAGGAATATTAACATAACTCTTATTGTGGGCATACATTATCAGAGAATGAGCCAAAGGTCACATTTATTGTATAAATAATATATATTCACGACATGCAATTAAATGTGACCTGCACATTTAAAAAGTAGAATACAACACAAATGCATGCAGATTCAGAAAGTTTAAAGCAAGGCATACAAGCTCTTGTCAGTCCAACAAATGATTTAACAAGTGTTTGATTAACACAGAAAATAAAACCTATATATTCAAGCGTTCCTAGCACCCCCTTTTAAAAGGATATTTTGATATTAAGTAGGGTAAAGACTGGTAACCAGAGCTGATATGTGTGGTGTTAGCTGCTACTTGGAATAGTTGTAGTTTGATGAACCAGACCACTGTGTTGAATTGTTTTCTTTCTCGTCTCTGTTTTTACTTCTGTATACTTTCTTTTTCCATTTTACTGATCTTTCTTTTACTTTTTTTTTCACATTTTGCAAAAGTGCTATCCCCTATCAGTAACCTATATGTCAGCCATCTACTTCTGTACACTGTCACCTTTCTATGTCAAGACTATTTTTACCAAAGCTTGTTTTGCTTTTCCCATATTTCCACAAGTACTACTGCTAAGGTGTATATATTAGTTTATTACATCCGCAATATTTACTTTTTTTTTATGGATTGTCGGTAGTATCGGCCTTTTTCCTATATTGGTACACCCCAACTGATGACATGCCTATTTCAAGCTGCCAGATAAATTCTTCCAGAATATTGTTATTTTAATCTTCATCAAGAATCACAGATACACAGCAATATTGGTAACCCTTGCATCACCAGCATTTGTACCAGAACTGGCAAAACACTAGTTTTAAGTAACTCTGGATACAATTTCTCGTAAAGTGTAGCTTAGTACCACTTAAAATTGACCATCATATATTTAAAGTGTATTGTCTAGTCTGCATATTTTGAGTCCATGATTTATAAAGACACAGCAGTTACTAAGTGTTTGTACAACATACATAAAACATTAAAAACACATGCACAAGAGAAACATATATGTTGCTCCATTTGAGATACAAACCTACTGAATCTGTATTCCATTCTTTACACACGTTACCAGCATTAGCTTCTATTAGGAGTGCATCTAACTCAAACTGAAATACACCTTTAAAAGAAGTCCCTTGAATATATACTTACAAGGTTTTCTCCAGTAAGTCTTGTAATCTCGTGTTGCATGAAGGCTTCCGTTTGNGACTGTGGCGTTCTGATCAAATTCTGTGCAAGGAGTTTCTGTTGCCTGTCATTGTCTTCTTTCAACTTTCCAATTTCAACTTTGTACTCTTTTTCAAGCTCCTTCCCTTGGAGCTTCTCCAACTGAAGTTCATTTTCAAGTTGTCTATTGAAAGAGACCATTAAGAATGTTTGAAAAAACACTTTAATACATTTATAACTTCAAAACACAAAAACAGAAAAGTTTTAAGATATTCTGGAACACTATGAACAGCTTTATTTTTAGTTAATGTTACATATTCCACATACCCAAGACTTTCTGTTTAATAAACTGTGCTATTAAGGGCCTTCTACAGTGGATCGAGACTTGGAAATCATGGCACACGTCGGAATTCCGAAGTCCTTTCACAGGCTGAAACTAGCCATCTAAAGTGGCGTCCTAACTTGTAACATTCCAGCCAAAGAGAAAGAAGGACTCTGAAAAGCTCATGTCTAAGTCTACAGATTTCCACAGAGCATGCAATTTTCACTTTAAGTTCACTTCAGTTAACTATATTGTACAACAACATTTCACAGATGAAGAACTACAGTGCTCTTGTCAGATACTGTACGATAAAGGGGGGGGGTAATAAGACCTCGTGTGATTCAATTTACTAATGTAATAAATATTTTATGTAAGGTCAGGTTAGGTACAGCACTGCTTCCTCACAAAGCCCACCGACCACACCACCTATCAGTCAAAATGCCTAACATCAGTTTCAAGATGGCAGGACTCGTGACAACAAAGTCAGGTGTGTAGTGTAATCCAGTTTCTGCATTTAAAGGTCACAAGGTTAAATTCATCNTTAATTCATGAAGGTGTATAGATCCAACATCATTTCATGGAAACTGACATGGGTTTGGTGCAATGCCTTCAATAACTGCCAGACAGACGTTCAAAACAAGCAGCAACTCTGCCACNAAAACATGTCCACAGACAGACTGAAATGGCTCCCACCATGGTACCGGGGCCCGGTGGTTTTGGGGGCCCGTGAAAGGCATGATTTTTTTAACAGTAAAAACAACACGAACACAAATGATAAATTATTTCACAATAACAAAAAAGAAAGCTTGTTTACACCAATTCTTCATTCAAATACAATTAATTTTACAACGATCATTAATCATGTTTACAATGTGACACACAGTGGTACTTTATTATTTATAAAATGATCGCAACTAAGGCGACCACCCGCTGGGACCCCAGGCGCTGGAAGCCACTTCCGTGGTCAGGTTAGTTTTAGCCTATATTGTTTACGCAGAAGAAAGAAACATACGGATACGTGATAGGAACACGGGAAGCAACGCTTTCATCTCCAGTTCTGTCATATTGTTCATTGGTGTCCGTGTCGCGTGCAAACTGCGAATTCAATAATGATGCGGTGTGTCGTGTGAGAGTTTATTATTTTGTGTGAAGTGCGAGTACAGTTAGAGAACCTGTGTTCTTCGAAGTGTAAACTTGGTTTTAAAATATGTCGTCATTTAAACATAAGTCAAGGGCACAAAAACGAAAGCTAAAGGTTGAAAAAGCAGCAACTGAAGCGATTGGTCGTCAAAACATTACAAAATCTTTTAAAAAGTCTGAGAAAGCTAGTGAGCAATGTGTTGGACTAGTGGAAGATGATATGTCCAATAATGAGATTTTGCTTGCACAACCCTCCACGAGTTGCAGTACACACGTAGACAGTGTTACTGCACAAAAATAAAATTCTGGACTATAAAGATCCTGGTTCATGGCCTGGTGTTATTGATGATGCTATCCAGCAAAAAATTGTTTCTTGTTCTTACAAATATGAAGAATTTGTGGAATTGCTAGGAAAATATGATGAAGTAACTCACGAACGTTTAGCTAAAGTGAAAAACCTTCAATTACAAGGAAAAAACATGAAAAGTCACACACATTATTTATCCTGGAAGAGTCATTACTCAAGCTAGATGAATATCACTTGATGTTGAAGTCAATCTCATAAAATAATTAAAACAGGAAATCCAATGGCTAAGAGATTCATGGGCAGACATT
This sequence comes from Machilis hrabei, assembly GCA_003456935.1. Lineage (NCBI taxonomy): Eukaryota > Metazoa > Arthropoda > Insecta > Archaeognatha > Machilidae > Machilis > Machilis hrabei. Next base: position 10,379 of record KZ872768.1, read on the forward strand.
CTTCAAGAATCAAGTTTCGTTTCACAACAAATGGAATTGTCTCCAGTTTTCTCCGGAAAAAGGAAGTGTCCAGTGTAGATGATCAACAATTGACTGCAGAAGTTCAAAATTAGTGTATTTTACCGAGTTTTATATTTCCTTTTACAGGAATTAGAGCACAGATTTAAAGCAGCAAATTCTTTTTGTGAACTTTTCAGTCCCATTCTGAATTATAATTCATTAGATGAACAAAAACTCAAATAAAAGGCTGACGTATTAGTACAGAAGTTTGAAAGTGATCTATCACTCAATTTATGTGACAAAATTGTGNATTTAAAACATATCTATTCCACTGTTTTTGAATAAAAGTTTGAAATTAGCCCCTTAAAGTTACTGAATTCAATACATGAGAAGCATTTTGAACCTGTTTTTATGAATGCTTGCAATGCACTACGTCTTTTTTGTACGCTTCCTGCAATAGTTGCGTCAGCAGAAAGGTCATTCAATAAACTTGGCAATGTGTTAAAGACCTGTCAAATGAGCCAGCAGCATTTGAATTCTCTATTTCTGGTGGATGTAGAGCACAATCTGGCTGCTACCTTGGACTTTTCAGATGTCATCACTGAATTTGCAAAAAGGAAAGCTAAAAAAATGTAAATTATTCTTACATTTTATGAATATTTTCTTTGCTTCTCACTTTTACTGTGAACTTCAAAGTGTAGTATTTCTTTTTTTCTACTTTAGAACTCAGAAACACTAATTTTAGTTTTTGTATTATGCATAACATAAAATAAAAAATCAGTTTTGAAATGTAGCATTATTTTCATAAATTTGAAGTGATTTCATTCACATTTACAAGTTAGTTTAGTGTGAATACATTTATAAAATTTGACCAGGACGGCAGGAGTCAGGACCATAAAAAAGATATGTATACTAATTCTATGATTATATGTACAGTATATAAACATAGAAACGTAGCATATCTCTGTGATAACTTCAATGTGGGCTTGGGGGCCCGTCAACTAACCTGGTACAGGGGCCCAGAGTACAGATGTGGGGAGCCTCCCAATCCACTACAGATGACAACGTTTTGCCACATTAAAGGGCTGATTCAGGAAGATTGCTATTGCTATTGGATTATGGTCCCACTTTTATGACATCTCAGGTCTAATGGAGACCCCATCCGCGTCGTAATGACGCTTCAGGATAACTGAATTTTGAATTTTGCCACTCAGCCGACACATAGCCGGAGGTGGGATCTTTTACATCGGACACTTATCGATGGGACCCGCCTTTAACGTGCCTCCCGGAACACGCCTACGATCATACCTTAGTGTGGAGTGCTTCACAGGCAGACTCGTAGGATAACCCTTTTTACCCAGGGCTAGGAGCCGGCCCCGGGATTTGAACCCGGGACCTCCCGATCAGGAGGCGAGCACTCTAACCACTAGGCCAACCTGTCGGTATTCAGGAAGACAAACACACTGGATTTAATAATATTGCAAACGAGCTCAACATCTTACAGCGTACTATGCACAGCATTGGTCATTGGCAACTGGCATACAGCATCACTGGTCACATATGATCACAAATCCACTACTATTAGACTGTCTCCTTCACTTGACACATTACCATGAGGAAGGAGTGCAGTTCCTGAAGTGCATCGTTATGGGGGACAAAACATGAGTGCATCACGTGACACCAGATTTAAAGCAAGCACCCATGATTTGGAAACACCCATCGCCTCTTCCTCAAAGAGATTCTAAGCAACTAAGTCGGCAAAGATGATTATGGAAACAGTGTTTTGTGACCATAAGAGTGTGCTTCTTGTTCAATGTCTTAACTGGGGAGACACTGTGAATCCTGAGTGCTATTGTCACACATTGGACAGCTTACACCAGCCATTCATCGTCAAAAACCTGGTTTGCTACACGCTGCCAACCGCACTAGTGAGCCAGACCTGGCACAGAGTTATTTCCATCTCTTCGAACCAATCTCCAGGTGCTAACCTGGAATTGATGTCTTGGTGTGTTGGTCCAGAAATGCTTATAAGTATGGAGATTTTGTGAAAAAATTTATCTGCCATGGACATATTGGTTATGTACCTGTACCTATATGTGAATAAATGTATTTGCACAGGATATCTTATTACCTTACTTATTGAAACATCCTTGTAAAAAAAAATTTCATGACCATAATTAATTGCTTAACCCCTTAACTGTTTCAATAGGGCTATCCAAAACTTCACCCACCTGCTTAATTGTTTTGGTTTAATTTACNGTCTTTTCAATGACTTACAAAAAAAACTATATCTTCAGTTTCACTAGGCTGAGAAAGATAAAATGTTGAACAAGTGTTTGAGACAGTTCAGTCTAAATTTAAAAAAATAGAATTTTTGTGTGTGGTCACTATTAATTTTTAAAAAAAATCTAGAACACTGTATGGACTGTAAACTGCCATTGTTTGTTGGGGTAATGACAGGCCTATCTGTTGCACAACCTGAACTATCATCTGATTCCACATCCAAATCGTCCTCAGTATCAGAAATATTGTTGTCAGATTCTTCACTAGTATCTGACAATAATTCACTGTTATNATTTGTGTCACTTAAGTCACTTTTATCCATCAAAAACTTGTATTTCATNGTATGTTAAAAACTTAGCACGCTTTCGTGATGCCATTCCTCCTCCACTGTTTATCTTTACAGGAAATACTGAAACATCGTATTTCATTGGCTGTTTGAAAATACATCTGTCCAATCAGATTCTTTGAAACGAAATGAGTAGCTTCGATGTCCAAAGACGTGTTTAAACGCCAAAAACAGACTCAGAAAGGCAAGCGTCACGCAAAACGTGATAACACGCCAAAAGCAGGTGGGTAGAAAAAGTGAGAGGACGTCTATCACGCCAAAAACAGTTAAAGGGTTAAAGAATAGTAACAATTTCAAATGACAACCAGAAACTCACCTATTAATCTTTTTCTGTGCCTCAAAGGCCATGACTAGTTCTCCATCTTCGTTGATTAAATCTACATCTTGTCCATAATTAGTGAATGCAACTCCCTTCAAGCCTTCTGCCTTGTTTGCCAACACACTTCGTAACTGGATACATTCTTCCCTCCGCCTCTCAAGTTCTTGCTGAAGAGCATCAAATTGTTCTGAGGGGAAAATTATCAAAACAAAAACATCAACAATAGCACACTAATATCAACAGAAGTTAGTACTATACTAGTACTTAATTTTAAATAGTATAAAGAAAGGTTTTAATTACAAGTTTTAGTAATCACAACAGTAATTTCGGATTGATCTGGTATTGACTAATCCGGGAAATCTTAGCTGTAATGATCGTGCTGGTATTATAATATTTTGTTTATTGAAATGAAAGTTTGTTGAATCATGTAGAAAGTATCTTGGTTGCATTAAAGTCATTTGTGCTAGTGATGGGCGAATAGTAANTATTCATTACTTAAATACTCGTTACTACACGAGAACCGAAGTAACGAATACTCGCTTTGACAAATACTCGTTACATTTAGTTTTGATACTTAGCTATTGAGCTGTGTCTTCAGTACCTGACGCCTGACCCAATTGGCGAATTCCTTTATCCGTGTTTCTTGAGACAGAATGACCGATTCGGACGGATTGAATGAGTGGATTCGCTACTCGAATAGCTAGAACTCTGCTTTGTGAAGGCATTGTCCAAGGGCTGTGATTTCAGTGTGGGCACAGAGCAGGAAAACCAAAGTAAACAATAGTTTTCATTTTTAATTACAGTAGTTAATGTTCAGAAACCGTGCTGAAGTAAGGGANATAATACACCTGGTTGTTTGCATTGATAATTCATTTGTCGGCAAGTGACAAATACACACTATGCGAGTCGGTTATTGCAAAGAATGTCAAGCAGACTATAAAAACACACATTTTTAAATCAATTACACAATGTCCGTTATTTATTAACCTTTATTTAAATCACTCAGTGTTTAACTATGTATTATAAAATATATATTACATACATGAATTTTTGTAATTGCAATTAATGCAATGCATACATTCAAATTTAATCCTGCTTGTACTAGCTTGATCATAATTTAAAAATCCTAATTGAAACAAAAGATTATTTTCTGTTTTAAAGCTTAAACAGTATTATTTTCAAAGGAATGCTAAAGAATGTAATCCAAATTAATTAATTCAATTTATCAATTTATCAATCTTTGCCATTTTCTACCCAATATATTAATTTAGTAAATTTATTTGCAACACAAATCTTGTGTATCTATGACCCAAAGAAAGAGCTTATGTTAGTCTAACAAGTACTTAAGTAACGAATACAAAGTACCGAGTATTGAAGTATGTTTTAATGAATAGTTACAAATACTCGAAAGTAACTGAAGCGCCCATCACTAATTTGTTTACACAGTATGTATGGACTTTGTATTATTAGTAGTTAAGAGAGCACTCGCTTGAGTTTGCCGTTTCTCTCTATTAATACAAAATAGATGTTTTGAAGAAACTACACATTTTTTTAATTATCTTTGACAACATATATTGCGGTTTACACAATACCAAAATTGACTCCATTAACTACAATGGAGGCAGGAGAAGTTAAGAGCAAATATGTATAATAACAAATTTTCAGTTTCTTGTGAAATAGAAAAAACAAACTTACGCATGAGGACATTCTTGCTGTTTGGAGTAACTCCACTCTCAGATATGGTTTTTCTCAAGGCATTCAGATCATCTTTTTGTTTAGCATTTTCCATTTCCAGTTCTTGCAGCTAGAAATTATAGAAATCAAAAATAAATTTACAGTTTACAATGACAAATCTCAATGCAGTATTGAAAACAAGGATTGCTTTGTTCCCAGAAATGTACTATAAAGACTGCTCCAGAGCTAACAGAAGTAATGTGAAACCTTGATTTTATGTTCTCGCATATTAAACTGAAACAACGTAACACTATACAATACATTTCAGTCCTTATACTACAGTAAAGACTTCTATTTTCCTGCAGTTCCCGTTTTTATTACTGTATTATTACAGATGGAAACTCATTGTGGAGAATTTTTAGTAAAGTTCAACATTTGTTCAGCCTTTTTTACTTTACTTGCATTTAACCACAGGAATGAGGGTTTTAAAAATAGAATCGCAATAAGCAATTTTTCAAAACAAAGTTACTAAACGAATACAAACTTACTCTTAACTTTCTTATTTATTTGTTTTAATCCACTTCGAGACTGTAAAATCAAGCTGTCACTCTTAACTGATAAAACAATGTGAATACTTTACAAATTCCCTTCACAGCTGTAGTTAACTAATGGATCATATATAAATTAGTTCAAATTCGAGTGACGAATTGTTCAAACAATCAGCGTTGCCAAATTGTGCGTTTCCATAAAGTACAGGCTACACCCAAGGTTCACCAACGACTTTTAGATTTAAAGTTTGACTAAATTCTGCCATTTTTTGTTAACGAACTTGATGTAGGAAATATACTTTCAGCAAACGTGCAATCTGGCAACATTGAGAGCTTGCTCAATATGTCATCAACCCTTCACCACTGTAAGCAAGCACATCAGTCTTTATGTTTGAAAACATTCTTAGGTCTGTACAACAAAAACACACTGTATCCTATTCATATTCACATAACACTAACCCAAAATGGACTTGCTTCACGTTTGAATGTCTGGCTGAGGTTTCCGGTTTCGGATGTACTGGAACTCTTGGGACAAAGTGGCAGTGGATCTGTCAGACTCATGGTTTCATTATCGGATCGGTTGAGGATATGCGTAGAAACAGTGTTGCACA
>KZ872770.1:6699-21168 GCA_003456935.1 Machilis hrabei
TGTCCTCACAATGCTTACTTGACAGAATGCATTCTGTCAAGGATGCGTTATATACAGACAAGTATCAATTTGCAACAGCACACATATTACGAGTGTCATTGAGCTTAGCACTTTCATGCACATATTTCAAGTCAACAATTTCAACAAATGTACAACATAAAACTGAAATTGAAAATAAAATGTTTCATTCAAATNAGTACGCAAAATCAAAATCCTCAAATACTCATGAAAACAGTAAAATAAACATTGCCAATGTATTCGTGAATAGCGCCACATGTGTTTGTGAGTTCTTCACATACGTCAATGTATAAAAACCGAAAGTTGCAAAGAAATTTTTCTCATTTGCAGTTCATAAATCTCAAAACAAAACATTTTTTGCCTAGTAATGTGTCCACGAACCTCTTAATACCTCATTAATTATCTTTGGTAGAGATGCCACAAGACGCTGGAATATTTTAGGCTGATCTGTATACTACTCCAAACGTCATGAATGTGAGNGATTAGTTGTTGCTTTGTTCTTTAGTATCCTGGCTCCCACTCCAAAGGTGAAATTTCTGGATGCTGTAGGATCCAATTCCAGGTGACGTTGGATGTGTGGATATTGCTATTATCATGAACANTGTTGACGATAGACACATCCTCACGAGAATGTATCGCACAAACTGACGGCAGTATACGTTTCTCTAGAAACTCTACATATGTATAAGAGTCCATTCACGGCGACACTTCCATCCATTCACCAGTGCCCACACCACTCATCGAAGCCAAAAATGCTACAGAAATCCTGCCACTTATTCGTTCCGCAAGAACATGTTACANATGATAACGAGTAGGGTATAAAGTTCCGTTCCAACGGCGTCTCATACCCGGATTTTCTCCCATACCCGGATTTCCTCTCATGCCCGCCTGATGATGTCATAACNAGTTCCGTTCCAACGGCGTCTCATACCCGGATTTTCTCCCATACCCGGATTTCCTCTCATGCCCGCCTGATGATGTCATAACACATTTTTTATATGTTTCTGGCATCATCATCAGAGCTCTGTTCAAGTATGGTTGAGACAAATTTTCGATTTTTTTTTCAAAACTTATGTTCCAAGTTTTTTTCCGAAATTATTTTTTCCATATTTTTTTCCGAAATAATTTTTTCATAATTTTTTGATATTTTTTCCATTGTTAGAGCTCAGTTTAACTCAGGTTGGGAAAATAAAAAAAATGTTTTCGGAGTTAATATTTTTTGATAGGGATAGAATTTCCAAAACAATTTATATTGTTAGTGCCATGCAGTGTGATTGGCATGAAGTGAAAATTATCATCAGAGTGATAGACGAGTGAACTAATATAGTAATTCATACCATGCATAGCCGAATAATACCAAGTGCTGAAATTACTGTTTTANAGTTAACTCATACTGCACCAATACTCGCTCTCAACAAGTTCAGACCTGATCTTCACCACACAGTTGAATCATGCCAAGATTCACTCCCAACAAGTCCAGATTCGGCTTTCATACAGCAAGTTGGGGCCTGCNTTTCTTCAGTTGCGTAATCTAGGTTAACCCACTTCTGTGAGTGATCATTAAGCTCTGTTCGCTGCAATGCCGCAACATGCAAGTAACGTTGCAGACGATTTTTAGTTCATAGAAGCGCCACATTGGCGGGCCTAGCCATTTCTGGTGGTTTGCTTATATATCAGAGCAGAGACCAGTAGACCTCATTTTTGCTTCAGCTTTCGCGNAGTAAACATTCTCTCCTACAATGGCTTCAAACCAAATGGATTTTTCATTCGATGACGACCGCAATGTACTTGGAACTATTCTACTGGAAGCGACGCCTCCAAATCAGATGGACTTTCCACACGATGACGATCACAATGCACATGGAACTATTCTCACCGAAACGACAGCTTCAGACCAGACGACCTCTTCACACGATAACGACCGCAATGTACATGGAACTTCTCTCCTGAAAACGACTTACGCAATGGACAACGGACAAGACAAATTGAAATACAGATATTTTACCTGTGAGAAAACCTTCATTCAAGCTTGTAGCTTATATCGTCACCAAAGGGCTCAACATGGAGAGAAACTGAAAACACAGTGCTTACATTGGACAGGATTACCTGGTTCACACGAAGGGACAACCTTACTCGCCACATTAAAGCTAAACACCAACATGGTGTGAAACGTCAAGCCGCTGAACACAATGAAGATAATATGCCTGCAAAACTTCAAGCTCTACAATACACAATATCTGAAACTACGCCGATTCCACTACCAGCGATGCATTCACAACCTTCATCTGAAGACCGGACATTAGCAAAAGATCCAGCTGCAAAGTTTGCATCACCAACATCACAGTCATTCTTATCCGGAGCTCCACCTACTGCATCAACATTGGTCAAGTCTATCACACTTACGGAGTCCGCACTGAATAAATAAATCAACGTGTATCGTACCAAAGTAAATGGTGAAGAAGAAGAAGATTACGTCAATCTACATAAATATCTCTCCAACAGAACCTCCAAAACAATTGAAATTTTTAGCGCACTGCAGCGTGATTGGCATGGTGTGAAATATTATACAGTTGTTCGGGTGGCCTTTATGAAAGACCTGAGAGATGCGAACAGAAGCCTACTTCAGAAGTAAAGTCGTCTACGCTGTCCAGTCTACAAACATAGAGAATGAGATTAAGTCAGCCCTTTACAAAATACTNNTCAAGTGCGCTGAATTTCAGTGAATGGGAAGCAATTGGGTGTTGGAAAAAGTGGTGCATCTGGATTTCTGCGCATGCAAGTATGCTCCACTCTTCGGGTCGTCATATATACCCACTCCATCTGCACTTGCTCGAAAAAAGGTAGTCGTCAATATACAAAATGCCGACCACAAATGTTTATTGTGGTCTATCCTGGCAGCGCACCATTCAATCGATTGTAGAAATAGCCCACATCGAGTAAGCCATTATTTACCTTTTGAGGACACCACCAATATGGCAGGGATAACATACCTCACCCCACTGACTCAAATTTCCAAATTTGAGAGTCAAAACGAAATTTCTATCAACGTCTTCGGATATGATGATGAAGAACTGTTCCCGATCCATATCACTAGCGAAGAAAAACCAGCTCATGTGAATCTTCTGTACATCACCGAGGAAAACAACAGCCACTATTGCCTCATTCGGAACTTAAGCTGACTCATGAATCAGCTCACCAAGCATGAACACAAAGCNTGGTACTGCTACAGGTGCCTTCACATATTAATATTGCAGGTCAGATTAACACGTCACGTGGAATACTCTGGGGAGCAGAAAGCACAAAGAATTGAGATGCCAATGGAAGAAAACAAGTGGCTCAAGTTTGATGACTTCCACATGAACCTTCCAGCACCCTATGTCTTTTACGCTGATTTTGAGTCTTATGTGGTGAAAATCCACGGTTGTGCTCCAAATCCTCATTACTCCCTCACCACGAAGCTGACACGACATATTCCTTCGGGATTCTGCAACGTTGTGGTAGGTCCAGAAGGAAAGATGATTTAACAGCCGACAGTATGTCATGGCAGTGTTTTTATCAAGACGTTCTTGGAACATCTTGATACAGAAAAAGATCATATCTGACGCTTAAAAAAGGAGATGAAGCCCATGCACTTGACTGCGCGAGAGGAACATAATTTTGACATGCAGGTGAATTGTCACATATGTGGTGAACGTTTTGGAAACTACAAAGTGAGAGATAATTGTCATACGACTGGGAAGTTTCGAGGTGCAGCCCNCAATACCTGCAACTTAAATTATCACTTTTCTGATTTCATCCCTGTTGTTTTTCACAGTTTACGTGGATACGATAGTCACCACATTATGACGGAATTAGGGCGAATGAAGGGACGTCGAATTAGCTGCATTCCTAATAATATGGAGAAGTATATTTCTTTGTCATTGGCGAATCTCCGATTTATAGACTCCTTTCAATTTCTCCCAACTTCACTCGAGAAGCTACCCTGAGCACGCAGTTCACCGCACTACAAGTCCTTCTTTGATTGCGTAAGGACGTATTCTGCCATGATTACTTTCATGGGCCTGACAAATTGAAAGAAAAGCAACCCCAGGCCAAGGCAGCGTTTTATAATAGCTTGATAGAAGAGCACATATTGGATGAAGACTACCATCACACTCAGCAGGTATGGTACACATTCAACATGAAGACCTTAGGTGAGTAGCACGATCTCTACATGCTGGTGAACNTTCTGCAGCTTGCAGACGTGTTCCAGATTTTTAGAAGTTTATGTCTGCAGCATTACAAGATCGACCAGGCCCACGTATTCACCTCATCCGGTATCGCTTGGAAGGCTTGTTTGAAGATGACTAAAGTTAAGCTGGAGCTGTTAACGGATGTTGACATGTATCTTTTTATTGAGCGTGGTGTTAAGGGGGGCATTAGGACAAATGCTAATCTCTACAGTAAAGCTAATAATAACCTAATGGTGGAGGGCTATGAGAAAAACAAGCCATCAAAATACATAGTGTACCTGGATGCCAATAACTTGTATGGATGGACAATGAGCCAACACCTACCCGTTCGAAACTTCCAGTGGACTGAAGAAGAGACTGATTTCGTGAACCACCCAGACGACCATGACATCGGCTACATTGTAGAGTATGATTTAGAGTACCCCGAGCATTTACACAATAGCCATTCAGATTATCCTCTTTCTCCGGAAAGAATGAAAGTTAGAGAAGACATGTTATCACCGTAATCTTGAAAANCATTACAGGAGCTAGGTGTAACACATTTTTCAACCTGCACAAAACGTATTCCCAACCCTCATAACAAAAACAAGTACGTTCTTCANTAAATGAATTTGAAGCTTTATTTGAGCCTGGGTNTGAAGTTGGTACATGTCCACCGCATATTGAAGTTCCACCAGGAGGCATGGGTAGCGCAGTACATTTCATTTAATACCAGCTTTAGGAAGTTGGCGAAAAATGACTTCGNGACAGATTTTTTCAAGTTAATGAATAATGCTATGTGTGGAAAAACTATGAAGAATCAACGAAATAGAGTCTACGTTGAACTCGTCGGAAGAGAAAAGGGCAAAAAACGTATAGCCTCCACATCTTTCCACGCATTCAAAATTTTCGACAATGATCTCGTCACCATCCACCATGAGCTTATATTTCTGAAGCTCAATCGCACATGGGATTTTCTGTCCTCGATCTAAGCAAGACGCTTATGTATGACTTCCACTGCAACCACATGCGACAGCAGTATGGAGATAGAGCACATTTTCTCTTCGGAGAAACAAATTCACTCTGTTACGAGATAACAACACATAACGTTAACATGGACATGCAAAATCATCTGAATCTGTACGACACCTCCGATTTTCACCCATCTCATCAATTATACAGCACCAACAACAACAAGACATTGGGGAAGATGAAGGATGAGACCAATGGGAACCCCATCAGAGAATTTGTTGGCTTTAGACCCAAGATGTACTCCATATTGAAGCAGGATGATGATAAGAAGAGAGGCAAGGGTGTTTCACGTGTTGTGGTTCAAAAGCATATTCGACCCGAACATTACAAGACTTGTATTCTCAAGAACCAGAAAAAGTCAGCTGAGATGAAGCGAATTCAAGCGCAAAAGCATCATTTTTACACTACTAGCCTCAACAAGCTTGCATTGAGCCCTCTTGATGATAAGAGGCACATTTTGCCTAAGGGTTGTGATACGCTAGCATACAGATACTACAAAATTCGAGACATGTCCGTCTAGCCTTTTATTGGAAATAGATTTCCATTGAAAATCCAGCACCCATAGGGGCCTAGCACATTGCACAGTAAGAAAAAGCTTTGAATTTTTTAAGCAGTAATTGTTACTACTGGGTTAAGGCTATAAACGTCGCCGACTTGTATGTGTGTGTGTAGTTGGTTGAAGACTATAAACGTCGCCAACTTATGTGTGTGTGTGTATGAGTGAGAAGTACTGTTTATGATAAATATGTTTCAATAGTGGTAATAGTAGCAATACAGCAATAAAATCAATAAAAAAAGTCACTAAACACACCTGTCTAAGCCACATAAGTAAAAGACTCAACCATTTTAAAGTTCACTTGGCTGTTAACTGTTGAATAGATAATATCGCAATTAGCTAAAAACCACATAATTCATTAATTTGAATAAACATTGAATCGAACATAATTTAGAACTGGAAGTATGAAATTACTGGAGAAAATTTACTATAAAGCTTCTCACCCAGCAGGATTTGGAACAGTAACTGTGCTATGGAATGCAACAAGTCGTAAAATATCATTGAAAAGGATACAGCAATGGTTAGCATCACAAGACACATGTACGTTACATAAGCCAGTACGAAGAAAATTTCAGCGTAATAGAATATATGTTACCACGTTGAAGATTCAGTACCAAACTGACCTTTGTGACTTAAGGTCACTTCAAAAACACAACAGTGGAATATCATATCTTCTTACAGTCATCGGTTGTTTCAACCGTTGAGCATGGGCCATCCCCATTAGAAAACACTAGTGCAGAAATAATCAAAGCATTTGAAACCATCTTCAAAAAACATAAACCACAGGAGCTGCAAAATTCCTCCTCAAATAATGTATTCCTATTACACAAAATTAATAGCGAACTGTAAAGGGCATCCAGTGGTTGGACGATCATTCAGTTATTGAGGTTAGCAAAAAAGCCTTCATCTTTATTTACCTTTATTTCATGGGCTTCTAATATTTGTTGCTGGCTGAAGTTATTCTTCACGAGTTGTATTGTGAAACTAATCTTATTTGAAAATGTGATAATCTTCAAATAGCAAATCAATAAGAGTATTACAGCAAACTGTTAGAAAACTGCCGGAGTTTTTTGTTTTGTATTCATACTCACCCTGAATGAAAGATCATCACTAGGACATTAATTTGTCCAATTAGTAAGGCACGCAATTTGATTATTATTGAAAAAAACAGCTTTGAAATTATTTAGTGCGTTGTATAGACTGTATACATACCGATCTGTGCAGCTCACTACGTAGCGCTCTTGTCTCACAGTCGGAAAGCTCCGGGTTCACGTCAGTAGATACAAATATGGGGATACTAGCACCTCTCCAATCTCTATTCCATCTCTCCCGCCTCCTCTCAACCACTCGCGCCTCTTCTCCACCACTCATCCACCCCACCTCCTCCTCTCAAACATCTCGTATCCCAGCAAGTTGAGACCTGACTTTCTTCAACTCTGTGACCTAACGTGATTTCATATTCAGTTCAGACCTAACTTAACCTAAGTTATTTAAAATAATAATTTACTGACTTGAATATTACTTTTGAGATGTCTTTAGGGTTGAAACTTTCATTTCCACCTCCCACACTTTTCCAGGACTTGGGACCTGCTGACCTATACTGAAAGTTTAGGTCAAGTGTGTTTAGTGTTTTTTTTTACAATATGCACTTAAGCTGGCAGCGTTTATAGCCTTCAACCAACCAGACATAAAAGTTGGCGGCGTTTATAACCTTCAACAAACCACACACATACAAATTCGCGGCGTTTATAGCCTTCAACCAATCACACACACTTAAGCTGGCATCGTTTAAAGCCTTAAATCAGTAGTCACATGTGTTATTAATTTTTTTATTTATGTTTTACTTCACCATTTTACAAATTCAAAGCTTTTTTGTACCGCATAATGTGCTAGTCCACTGTGGACATGGAGAAAGCAATTAAAGTTACATGAATTTAAATTGTAATATGAAGTATAACCTAGAGTGTCCAAATTAACAACTGGAATTTGAATAAGTTCTGCGATGAGTTTAGATTTGTCATGCCCCTTAGTGTATACCGTACGTGCATCTTGTAGGAGATGATGTATGCATGTATGTAACTACTTTTACGGCACCACTCCATCATCCAATTGAATATACAATGTGTCTTTGAAGTTGATGAGACATTGATTAAAAGTGGTAAGGTGGTTTAAACATATATGGCTGTATCTTACCAAGTGGGAAACTAGAACTCTTTTATTACGAGTTTACGGTCGAGATCGATAAAACCCTTCACGTCAATAACGACGTCCATTTCGTAAGAGACCTCGTGGTTGAAAACCTTGCTGACACCTAGTTATCCTTCTTTTATGCCTTTTACTCTTGAAGTGTATATTAAGCACCTTGAGTACTAATGCGTCGTTACGTAAAGTATTTCCATCAAAATGATGGACATAGTCTACATGTGTCCATCCTCTTGACCTATGACATAATAGGTGATCCAGTAGTGACCACAAACAGACGCAAATAGGCTTTGTAAACAAATGTCATTATAAATCCAGCGCCCTTCAACATTTCTTAAGAATAGAAGAATAACTCTGTTTTCGGTCTGGATTCCGTAGCTATAAAAATATTCCATCTTATCTAGATCATCAGCGTAAATAGCTACCTAATAACTTCCTGGCTCGTTTTTATTATCGAGACTAATATCAATTGAAAATGGTACATTTATCTTGTTTGGTAGTTTGTCTGCAGGAAAAACCTTAAGGCAATGAAGTGTATAGGTTCTTAAAAAGGTATTGAATCAACATATATTTTAAAGTGAAATAATTAAAGTAGGCTAAATAGATATTTGTATAAATTTATTTTACATTTAGTAGACTCTTCAACAATCAGTCTTCATCCTTAAAAGCATTTTACTTAATGACTATATTTATTCCCAAATTATTGAATGTATAAGACCTGCGATCGTCACTCAAGGGTTTTTTGTAACGTGACGAACTTCTTTCAACGTCGCATTATGTAACAGGAGCGTATTTGAAATATATAAAATCATTGCACGCAAGGGCTGGCTTTAAAGTTTTAATTTCACAATGTCTGCAATTTTGACACACGCACGGAGAGTTAAGAGGGGGTCGCTTTCTCATCTCTCTCTCTCTCTTTTTTTTTAGCATGAATTGCATGTGCAAATTATTTTGTTTAATACTTGACTAACAATTAGTATGTTTTTTAGTTTCTTTCGCGTTTTAAGGACTTTGGTTATTGAATCAGTGTTTTGATCAAATCGGATAATTTGGAAAATATAGGGCGTAATATAACGTTATTTCAGTTCCCAAATTTATCTCTTTTTTCTCACACCCCGCAGATTTTCCCTTCCCACCTGTGAAACTAGAATTGCAAAAGGATCTTCTCAAGCGGTTCTCAGCCAGGCTGCCTGCAGAGTTACCAGAATACCTGCTTTGACAAGTACATGGTTCTTGTGTTGACGCTGCTTTCTGTTTCCAATGTTATAAATGCACAATCAGTGCGTCCTTTAATAGACATATAATTGGAAAAATCCAATGATATGTCTCTTAAAGGACGCACTGATTGTGCATTTACAACTAATGGTTTCAAAACGTGGAAGATGTGCAACGAATGTATAATAAAAAAGCATTACACTACTCGGTGCCAGCAGCAGAGCAATTCAGCCAGCAAAACATTTAGAGCTATGAAACCCATTGACACTTTATTAAATAAACACAAGAAACAGTGGCTAATCGACTGTGAGAAAAATCGCTTTGAAAACAGACGGATATTAGAACGTTTCATCCAGGTCACTGTGGTGTTGGCTAAAGTGGGAGACTATTTCGTGGACACAGTAAAAGTTGGGACACAGGCCTTTTCTTAGAGTTAGTAGAACTTTTTGGAGCTTATTATCCTATATTAGCACACCATCTAAAAAATGGTACCCAAAATTGACTGTATACCAGCAACAGGGTTACAGGATTCAAAGTGACTTAGTAAAATCATTACATAATGTCATTGCCCAATCTGTGTGCTGAAAATTTAATGGGAATTTCTTCTCGGTTATAGCTGATGAAACCAATGACTGCAGCCACCATTAACAAATGGCTGTAACTGTAATATATATGTTGATGTTATTCAAATTTGGCCTAATTAAACATACCTTATTCTGCAAATACTCATGACTGTTGATGCTGAATCAATATATTAACGTTTAGATGCAACAATGAAAATGTTCAACCTTAATTGGGAACAAGCCGTTTATGTGTGTTTCGATAGTGCATCCGTAATGGCTGGACAAGTTTCTAGTGTTCAACTCAGTTGTTAAGAACAAAATGAAAATATACATTATGTGCACTATTTCACTCATTACTTAAATTTAGCTTTAGTAGATTNTTCCATATATCGATTGGCGAACCCCATTATTTTCGATTTCTTCGGAACTATCCAAACAACACACAACTTGTATTGATGAAAGTCCGACACATCATGCCATGTTGAAAGAAATATAGAAATCTGTTGATACAAAACTGACCTCACTTTTTTTCTTTTTTTTTTAAAGGAAGGAGGCGAAATCTTCAAAAGACACCCAAGGGATTGATGGTAATATCCTATGGGTAGTGTGGGATTGCCTGAGCCCTACCCACTAAAACCACCTCCTCCTAGGCCTTGTAGCAAGAACTGCTACTTGCATTACTTCTACTACAAGGCTCTGGTAGTCTTGTTACACACTGTTATTTAGGGCAATCATCTGTCTCAGTCTTATAATTCTGGCTCAGAATTCCATGTTATATCCATGATTTCTTCAGGGCAGTCATCTGTAGTGATGCATTTCTTGACTTAAGGTTTCATGCATTATTTTAGCATCCATGATATCATGTAGATATTATGTGATGTAGTTCCAATTATCAAGATCACTTAGCATACAATCAATTATATTATCAGGCGTGAGGTCTGTCCCAAGTAAGATAAAAAGTTGCTATCTCTGCATATCCCATCTTTTACACATGAACACAGTATGCTCCACTGTGTCAGTCTCCTCGCAGAACACATACATGTTGGGGAGTTCGTTATATGAAATCTACATTTATACTGCTGGAAACACCCATGTCCCGTTAATACTTGACTTAATATATAGTCGGTATACCCATGCTTTCTATTGACCCTTGTAGCAATATCCCTGATTAATCTTTTCCTCCACTGAGCTCTCAGGTTTTCTTCTTCCCATCTTCTCTGCCATTTATTTATAGTGTTTTCCTTTATTTCCTTTTTAGTTTGAGCTGTTTTATTATCTGAGTATTACTCTGTCCGTTCCTCCGCTAATAATAGGAACGGAGGTTCCACTGCTATATCCTGTAATGCAGGTGTTGATACAGTGCGATATGCTGAAATTACTTTTATCAGGATTTTCCTTTGCAGCTTCTCAACAGTATGTCTGTATTTCTCAAATTTCAGGATTTCCAGCCATGCTGGGACGGCATATAGGACTTTGGACTTGACAACGGCTCCAGCTATTCTTCTTTTTCCGGATTTGGGTCCACGTACACTGGGCATCAACCTATCTAAAGCCCTAGTGGCCGTCGCAGCTTTTATTGCTAGGTGATGCCTCATGTGCCTATTATGGCCGAATATTAATCCAAGGTATTTAATATGATCCTTGGATATAATTAACTTATTTTTTACTTGTATTTCAATACTATTTAGNTTTCTTCCCCCATATAATATTACTATTTCAGTTTTATCTTCGGCAATTTCTAATTGCTTCAATTCTATANCCCTTATTACAATATCCACAGCAATCTCTGACTTCGTCCTAATTATGTCACTGCTCTTCCCTGTGACGAGTAAGGCCGTATCATCGGCATATCCGATAATCTCCACACCATCTGGAAGTTCACAGTTAATCACGTCGNCGTATACCAAATTCNAGAGTATGGNTCCTNAAACNGAACCCTGGGGGACACCGCTCGTAATATTAATTCGTTTGCCATTTGTTGTGAGGATAGCTCTATCTTGAAGATAGCTAGCGAGTATGTTGATAAGGTAAGGACTTATTCTACGTCCTTCAGCATTGGTGATTATTTCCTCCCATGATAGAGTATTAAAAGCGTTCCTGATGTCTAGGGTTATTAGTATACAGAAACCCCTGTGTTGATAGGCCTTGTCCCTAATGCTCTTGACGCGCTTTGTGATTACACTCATGGCATCCACGGTGGATCTACCCTTGACAAAACCATATTGGTTGAAAGAGAAAGAGCCAATTTCTTTCATAATTCTATTTGAGATCATTGTTTTAAGTACTTTCCCCAATATATCTATTAGGCATATCGGTCTGTACCTAGTCTTATCCTGTTCCCTCTTCTTTTCTTTTTCAATAAGAGTCAGTCTAGCTGTCTTCCATTCCCTTGGGAAGTTTCCACTTTCCAGGGCTGAATTCACAGTTCCTAGGAGTGCGTCTGATTCCTCAGCTCCTACCATTTTTATGACTTCCGGTGGAATGCCATCTGGTACAGGGGCTTTACCAAGTTTTATTTTCGAGATTGCTGTATCGAGCTCATTATTTGTAAAATATTCTATGNCATCTGGAAGTTCACAGTTAATCACGTCGACGTATACCAAATTCAAGAGTATGGGTCCTTAAACTGAACCCTGGGGGACACCGCTCGTAATATTAATTCGTTTGCCATTTGTTGTGAGGATAGCTCTATCTTGAAGATAGCTAGCGAGTATGTTGATAAGGTAAGGATTTATTCCACGTCCTTCAGAATTAGTGATTATTTCCTCCCATGATAGAGTATTAAAAGCGTTCCTGATGTCTAGGGTTATTAGTATACAGAAACCCCTGTGTTGATAGGCCTTATAGCTAATGCTCTTGACGCGCTTTGTGATTACACTCATGGTATCCACGGTGGATCTACCCTTGACAAAACCATATTAGTTGAAAGAGAAAGAACCAATTTCTTTCATAAGTCTATTTGAGATCATTGTTTCAAGTACTTTCCCCAATATATCTATTAGGCATATCGATCTGTACCTAGTCTTATCCTGTTCCCTCTTCTTTTCTTTTTCAATAAGAGTCAGTCTAGCTGTCTTCCATTCCCTTGGGAAGTTTCCACTTTCCAGGGCTGAATTCATAGTTCCTAGGAGTGCGTCTGATTCCTCAGCTCCTACCATTTTTATGACTTCCGGTGGAATGCCATCTGGTCCAGGGGCTTTACCAAGTTTTAATTTCGAGATTGCTGTATCGAGCTCATTTTTTGTAAAATATTCTATGGTCCTGTTGTCAGTACTTCTAAGGTTCCATTCCCTAAATGCATGTGATGGGAATAACGAATCTATTTCATCTTCCTCCTGCTCAGGCGTGAGAGTGCTTATNGCCCTACCAGCCATTTTCTTAAATACTATTCTATACGCTGTTCCCCATGGGTTATTATTCAGGTCCTCAAGTAGGTTCTCCCAAGNCTCTTTTTTAGCTTTGTAGATCTGCTTTTAATAATGAATTCTTGCCTCCAAATATTTGGCTTTTATTAACCCCATTTCATCATTTGTGGTTAACCTTCTGTTTGCCCTGGTTAGTAGACGTCGTTACTTATGACAATTTTGTCTTGCCTTAGATGTTTCCCTATTCCACCAGTGTACCGGTTTGTTCTTGAAGTGGGTTCAGTCAAAATTGCTGCTTTCTTGCCAGCTTGGGTGATGTATTTCGGCCAGCAGGACGCAGTCATCTGCCTGCTCTGGATTTGTGTCCGAAGTTCAACACTCATTTCTTTAGGTGAGGCATTGTCGGTTCACCATCTCCACCTTTTCATAGCTGTTTTTATGTCTTTCCTGGTTGGGATGATATCAAATTAGATGCATTTATGATCGCTAAGATTTTCAGTTTGCAGTACTGTCCAGTTCTGAAAAATACTACTACGGTCCATATATGCCAGTGTAATATCTATGTGGGACTCCTGGCAACCTCTGACGAATGTAGGGGAACTACCAATGTTGTTTTAAGCAATCCACTCATTTAGGATCCAACCTCTAGCATCTGTGACCGGAGTGCCCCATTCTGTGGCTTTTGCGTTAAAGTCGCCCGCGAGTATCACTGTTTTGTTCACATCAAGTTTTCTGTATGTATCAGTGATATCATTCAAAATTAGTTCTGCCTCTGTTGTGGGTATATTTGGGGAAATATAACAACAAACCAAGATTACCACTACAGGTATGACCCCTGCCAGAGCCCGAGTTTATCTTGGATAACATCTTATTCAACAATTGTATTGCGGTGATGTCTTGCATAAGATCCGTGTGTAGGTTTTGACTTATGGCAAGTTTATAAGGCAATCATCCTTACGCGGCGACTTTCCGATCAAAGCTTATAAGAGGACAGCCTAGCCACCACTCCCAGTGCGGTAGGTGCTGCTGTGGCAGAAGTGAAGAACTAGATCCATGACAAGGACCCATGAGACCACTAAAGATACAATTCCAAACCTTTCACCTTGTCTAGTCACAGTGTTATGACACTGTAGAAAACACTAGACGGAAAACGTAGGTTTTGGTTGCTAGGAAAAAAAATTGGATTTGTAACTAACAAAAAAAAAGTACAATGTTCGAATCTAGCACAGATCGCTATAATGAAAGAGAAAAGTATTAAAGAAACGTAAATCTGTTCCTAGAAGTTAAAATATATTAAATACCCGAGA
>KZ872772.1:41133-53894 GCA_003456935.1 Machilis hrabei
AATTAGAACTCAGATTGCGCGCTTAATACACTATAGTTTTTAACAAATCATGCACCAGCGTGTAAAGGTGAGAATTTTGAAGTGAGCTATAGTTATACTTTTTCCATTTCGGTCTTTGTTTGGCAATAGTGACCCAAAATGCACCTGAAATACTCGTTTCCCGCGCTCTGACTGAAGCCGACTCTTAATACAGGACTACATATTTGATTTTGTAAAAGAAAGAAATTTCACTACATATACACAAATATATAAATCGCTTGTGACCGTTAAAATTGAACGGAATACGACTTTATGACCGAGATCATATACGAGCTAGGTACCCAGCATAAGATTTAAGTCTTTGTTCTATTCCATTCACATCATTCTGACAGGTCACGGATATACAGGGTGTTTCAGAATAAGTGTTACAAACATTGGGAGGACGTTGGGCACATCAAAACAATGAAAACAGTCTATGTGAACATCTGTCCGGAAATGCCTCCTTTCTGAGTTATAGGCCTATTTTTATTACCAAAATTACAATGGAAAATACTGCTGGGATACATTTGCACGTAAACTAGCGTAGGCCTACACGTTTTGATTTATCAACGACAGGGTGTGTTATGAGTACGTAGACGTTACATACGTCTGGGGTTTGTAGGGGTATCAGAGGGGATCACTTTTGTTCAATGACCCCACGTCAAAACATGCTGCTTCGATGCAATCTTTGCAACGAAGTTGGAGGTCCTCAATTTGAGCACTTATTGTAAAAAGGTGAGAAATAAAAAGACAATAACAAACCTAACAAATAAACTTAAATAACAAATAAAATAAAAACATAACATCAAGTTCAGGCCGTGGGTTCATTGAACAAAAGTGATCCCCTCTGATATCCCCTGATCCCCCCTGATACCCCTACAAGCCCCAGACGTATGTAACGTCTACGTATACATAACACACCATGTCTTTGATAAATCAAAACGTGTAGGGCTACGTTGGTTTACGTGCAAATCTATCCCTACAGTATTTTACATTGTGATTTTGGTAATACAAATAGGCATATAACTCAGAAAGGAGGCATTTCCAGACAGATGTTCACATATACTTTTTTCATTGTTTTGATGTTTCCAACGTCCTCCCAACGTTTGCAACACTTATTCTGAAACATCCTGTATACTCTTGACACTTCGCTAAGACATTTCTTAGATGATTGTGTCGTATAATATGTATGTTGCGTTGACCCAGGTAGAATTTCTAAACTGCTGGAATTGAAGCGCGCGACGTCATAATTTTCGATACACTAATTTTGTGATCGCTACTATCAAACCGAGATACAAATGTTGAAAGTGGCACACTATCTCACTGAGAAATTTGTACCTTGATATGGCGGTGCAATATTTATTAAAATCTGAAGCACATCTTCAGTATTCTCATTGGGCAGAGCCTTAAGTGGATCACCAGTTTTGAGGAAGAGGCAAATTTGCCTCGAGTTTCTTTAAGTCTCATTGTAGACCGAGGATGAAAGTCAGAGCTTTTTCAGGTAAGATCAAATTAGACACTTAATGGAATTTAGTGCGTCTGTCTGGTAGTTGTGATCACAAATGTACCGAAAATCATGACGTAACACGCTTTAACTCCAACCGACTATATCAATATTCATAACAAACCCATCTGAATCGGTAGTAGTACCTGATGTCACAATGCAGTGACAGTTTTCTTATATGGGACAAAAATAAAAAATAAAATAAAAATGTAGGAGGATTCCTGACCACTCAAGACTCTCTTATGCAGTTTTGAATTCTTTTGAACATATTTCTCAAGACTAAAACGTTTAAAAATGAATGGATTGGTATTAATGATAACATAGCTTGGATCATTAGGGGTGTAAATTATCTTCAACACACCAATAAGTGGTTATTCAAATAGAGCGTAAACATATAGTATTACTCTTCTACCTGAACGGCGCAAATAACCAATCTGTGTTGACGCGCCGTAAAGCCAACAATCCATCCATCCTTCTACCTGAATTTACACTACCTGTTTTACTATGTGCCCCAAATTGTTTGATGTTCTTTATTAAGTTTCCACAGCCTACATATAAGTTAATAGTATTCCAAATATTAATCTGTTGTCAAAGATACTGTAGTGATTTTATTGTTATCGAAGGTTGAACCTAGTTGCTGACCAAACGCAAAATATTTCAAAGCTTGAACATACTTCTGGGGTGTGTCAAGCTCTCTGGCTTATGGGAATATCGGTGATTTACATCTCATTAAATGCTACACATATACAAAAAATGTATTACAATCTGTACTATATTTTCTTATTATTAAAAAAGGACAAATATCAGGTAATGTGATACTTACTTTTGGCACTCACGGTGCTTTTGCATTACAGGTTACACCCTTTCGTGAGTTGCTTATCATAAAAAAAAAACTAGTAATGCAGTAAGTTCAAATTTCCCTCTAAAATTACTAAACAATAATTGCCGTGAAAATATAAAAATGGCTGATGAAGACTTAGTCTTTGTGTGCAGCATAACATACATATACTGGTAATTGGGGATTAATAATTTTAATCTTGTATCTATTTACTGACCATACTCTTCTTGATGGTCCTATCCCTTGGTCATTTCTGAGTCGTGACATTTTTGAATCCAGCGAGTTTTTATTGTGACGTTTGGGGCTCGATTCTAGAAGTTTTTTCGAAGTAATCCTTATTTTCATTTAAAAAATGCCTACATCAAAGGAATAAAGCGTGTATTTCAAATCTTACAAAATAAAAAAAAAATATTTGCCAGAAACTTTAAAACATTATCTGGTCACCTTTTTACGAAAAGGAAACTCCTGAAAAAATGTTACTGCACGCTTTCGACGCAATACTAAACAAGGAATAATCCCATGTAGAGTTTATGCGCCATTTTACTGCATCCTGTATAAAATAATTTGTAATCTAGTAGCTGGTTTTCAGTAAGCGCATGTATGCTGTGTCTCAGTTTAAACTTTACAGTTCTTTATAGCTTGATAAGTCAAATGTACGTAGGCCTGTTCCGTAAGTGATCGCATTATCAGACATCGTCCCACTGTAATAAGCCGAAAGGATGGTTATGTAACAAGAGTAGTTTATTTTGGTAATATTTGAAATATTTTTATTAAAATCATTATATTCAGTTTCCTGATAAAAATCACCTTGCCTCGCTCCCTGTAGACAACTTTAGGGGATCAAGTTCTAGTACATCTACAGCATACCCTGCAATCAACCAGAAGGTACTTGGCAGGGGGTGCACGAGGCACCAGAATTTATTATTCACGTCCTAAATGGTTCCAATCTCGAATCGACCTCGGAAAGAATGACCAAACATACGCATTAGATTTACAGCTGATTTCCCTTAACTTATCTTCATGATCGCGCCTACCAATACATGTTGCATGTTTTAAAACCTTTCTTACATTTAACTGCGACTGAGCGGAGTTTAGTTGCTCCAATCTCTTAATTCTACTTTTTTTCACGCTTCTCGTCAAGAGATTCCCANCCCAACTCGNCTAACANCTCNGTTACGCTATCTGTCCTACCNTAACGACCNAAAACAAATCTAGCCNCCTTACGNTGAACTGACTGAAGAAGATTTTGCAANCCNACCTCATNCGGGTCCCAAANACAACTACAGTATTGGATAATTGGAAGCACCAATGTGTTATATGCAATTTGCTTAACGTACTGTGGACATCGAAACAATATTCTCAGGGAAAAACGAAGATATATGGATATTTAATTATATGTGTATATTAAGATCAATTACGTGTATTTCGGTTCAAAATGACCCAATATGCGTTGCAATCCCATAAAACACAACACGTCATCTACAGTTGCAACATTAATCTATTCTGACGTGACGGAGTTTATCGCAAAATGTCAGAGCTTTGATTTCACACTACAAACTGTAAGCAATCTTGGTAAATGATGGTGATTCGTATTTGATCATCAATGTCAAAAGTTAGTTTTCATTTGCGACACGTAATCTCGACACCAAGAAATGTCTGACAGTAGTATCGTCATCGTTCTTGTCCAGTAGTCTTCCTGGCTGCTAAAGACCAACGCCTGCAACAACTCGAGGACATAAATTATCCTGGTTGTTTGGAGGTTAGTACTATTATTTTACAAGAACCGTAAGTGTAGGTAAAGGACACCACAGATATGCATTATGTTGGTCAGTTGGTTTGAGTGAAGTTAGTCTGTTGAACAGGTGCAACGAGAACAAATTTAAACATGTACTTGCCTTTTCTGTGGCTCTGTAAACGTTTTACGGTACAGGATACTCAGCATAAGAAAGCATAACATGAACAGAAACATCTCGCGATAAATCAATTTGTAAAGGCTCCCCCGCCATTTGAACAGAAGCCGGGTGAAACCTCCACTTGTTGAAGATGCGACTTCGTTTTGGTAGCTGACTGTCATGTTGTTCACTTCACAGTTTACCCACACACAAACCCTTACGTTGCCATCGTACTGCTGNTTAGAAATAAATCGAAACAAACAAACAAACGGTACTTCTTCGTAATTAAAGTATCACTTCACTAACACGAAACAAATCTAGTTAAGTATTATTAACTTCTAACACACACAATCAATCACAAATCACCATCTTTCGTTTGCCTTGCAGTTAAGTTTGACCACAACACCCTGTCTTCTGACGCTATTCTTATTTTCTTCTTCTTTGACATCATCAGTGTTTTCGTTAGCAACATTTCGCATTCGCACATTTGACTGTAAATTGTACCGGCAATTTTGTGGTGGATCTGCTTTTGAGAAACGTGGTTAATAAATATTTACACTCAAAGACAATAAGTTGCACAATTTGTTGCTGATTCATGGCTAAGTTTCAATAAAATAAATAAAACACGTTTTTAAATTCCGAAAAAAATCGAAGTTAAATGTAAAAAAAAAATCCAATCACTGTCTAGACGATCAAGAAAAATATTGGCAATTCCAAAGTGTCCGAGTTCGATCTAGTTCAAGAATCCCGCGGTAGGTGGCAGCATTACTGATTCTCCAGTTCCTCCTCCAGCCTGTATGGGTTCGTCCTTGTGTCGTGGCCCACAGAAGACGAAGATTTGGACTAACTATTCGGTGGACTACGAATCGACGGTGACCGACGCCCATGCCACGTCGGGACCACTGGACATTACCCCCCTTTCTTTCACCAACATTCTCTCTAGCCAGCATCCGAAAAACCTTTGACTCTTCGGCAAGGAGCGCCAGATGCACTAATTTTAGTTTTGCTCGGGACCGCCCCGGCCGCACGTTAAGCTCGGGCCATGTTTAGGTTTGTACCTTCCCTGTGTTCGTGTGTCCTTTCGCATAGCGGTCCTCGTAAAAGAGAAAGAACAAAAGAAATTGCTACAATGTCCCGACGGAGAGACGGACAATAAAAACAACGACGTTTGAGCGAATTAAAATGTATATTTAAAACGTCAGTAGTAATGGAGACATGTCATGTGGAAATATGTTTGCGTTCTTGTGCTACTGTACAGTAGACTATTTAAGCTGTGAAACTAGAGGAGCTAGTTTAGTTACTACTTACTACTAGTAGTTTAAGATTCCACTTTCTGTGGACTGTGGCAAATTTCTGTGACCGCCATATAAATATAGACCGTTACGTAGTTATGCAAGACAAATTCACTTACACGTAATAAGGGAATAAATCATTATATTTTAAATTTAATTTTGTATGTTTTAACACTGTATCAGTTTACTCGCAGAAGTCTTGTTGGTTTCTTTTTGTTATGTTATAATACACAGTTTTACACGAGTTGAATATAAAAACCGATGTTCTATTATGTGTGGAAGTTCGTTAGGAAAATTTAGTAATTAATCTTGTTAACTTCTAACATATAACCGACCTCAGGGACCTATGTGTTTGGGCAGACAGAGTTTACTCTCGCGCCAAAAGTCACAGGTTCGATGCCCAAACAAGGCTGGGTATTGTGAGTATACTTCATGTCAACATTTGACAGGCCATTTATCTTCATTAACCAATTTAAGTACTAGTTGTTATCTTGAAAAGACCCAGCAGATGGGCGCATGACATAAAACAACACAATTATTACCTATGTTTTGAGAGTACCTTTGTACAATTCATACAGTTATGTATTGGAATCCCAAGTTTTCGTATGTTTGTTAATTATAGTGCATTGTGAACTTGGGTTATGGAGTGACCTAATGGATGATAACATTTAATAAAACACTGTAGTAAGTAACTGACCGTGAATAGACTAGATATGCTAGCTCATTTAACGTTTCAATTTATGTCATCACTCACCAGTTTATTAAAAAATAAAAAAGACGTTGGGTTACGAGTAATACCTTGTGTTTTGTAAGCGTACAGCTGAGTATTAGTTCTGTCAAATCGACATGGGTTACATACATGAACGACAAAATTGGCTAGAGTGACGTAATCCATGACGTAGCTTTCACCAAGCTGCTTTTGCTAATTGTCGGTAGTTTGACAGCGAGTTTAGTCTTACCCTGGTGTGTCGGTGCATCAGGCGATTTCTAATTTCCTAGAGAAATGGAGCCCCTGTAAATTTGGCCTAGTCAGAGTAAGTGACACACGCTGTTAAGTTTATATGTGAAGCAAATCACGAAAGGGTATATACAAGTGGGACCCACTTCTAGGGTAGGTGCAGTGGACCAATACAAATCGATATTTAGAAGTAACAGTTATTTTTAGGTGCCTTATTTCCGAGATAAATGAGTTTGTCGAATTCGTCATAAATGTGGCAACACTGTACAAAGAACAATTTCAATACTTTGGGAGGAATAATGTCGATGAGGAATGGCTCAGAGGTAACGTTTTTGCTTCTTAATCGTACTTCGGATGCAAGAGGTATCGGGTTCGAAACTCCAATGTACAAAAATAATTTATATTTTAAAAAAAAAATTCAGCTAAAAAAAACAAAAAGGTTCATTGTAGGGCAAACAAACACAAAAACAAGTAAAGCACTGCTTTTTGTTCACAAATATTCAGCTTAAGAAAACAAAAAGGTTCATTGAACTGTACATTTATTAATATTAGTCACGGACAAACCAATTTTCAGTGCTTTACTTGTTTTTTTGTTTGCTTGCCCTACAATGAACCTTTTTGTTTTTCTTTAGCTGAATTTAAAAAAAAATGATTGATTTTGGTATATTGGAGTTTCAAACCCGGTACTTCTTGCACCCGAAGTACGATTAAGAGGAAAACGTTACCTTTGAGCCAACGTTGTTCCTTCAAAATGTAATGAAATGGTTCTTTGTACAGTGTTGCAATATTTATGACAATTTCAAAAACTCATTTATCTCGGTAATGGGGTGACTAAAAAATAACTGTCACTCTTGAATATCGATTTGTATTGGTCCCCTGAATCTACCCTAAATTGGACGAACGTGTGCCCTGTAAAGAGTTAAGAGTTGCTGTGCGGTAAAATATTTACTGAAGCAGAAAAAAATATTAAGTTTTTAGAAGCAGCGAATTGTTCAGTAAAACGAAAGGCACCTAGGCGATTTTTACTTTCGGCTATTGCTTAAAAGAAAAGGAGTACAAATTCTACACTTTACATGATGGTGATATGTGGTGTTAAATGTTCAAATGACACGAAATAGGTAATTTCAGGACAATGAACAATGGCTACTTTGATCAATGGATATCACAAACTTACGCGGAATTAGATATAGAGCTCGGTACGATAACCTCTAGACCAGACAGGTCCGCAACACTTCACATGAAAGGGATACCCCAAATATTACAGTTTTAGCGAAAGAGAGTGTTTTTTTAACTTCCTAAAACTGTTGCACACCTAATAAAACGGGTGTTCAAACCATTTAGGTAATTTTTGTTCCCCAAATGAATGAAAGGGATTATTTTTACCCTCAAACTATTGCCCTTATAATGAAACGCATCCCCAGAATTGTACATATTGAATGAAAAGGGACATAAATCACCTAGGTGAGTATCATCCCCCAGACATTTTACATCTAACGTATTGTTTTTTAATGAAGAGGGAACTAAAATGCATTTTAACCCATCACGTAATATATCATTTTTACGAAAGGTAATAAATAGTAGTTCTATACATTGAGTTCAAATTTAGCCTCTGTTACTCTTTGCGTTTCCGAGAGGAGTATAAATCGCTTAAGTGATTTTTACTATGCATTACAATTAAGTATAAGGTGATCGTTCCTTNCATAGCTAATACAAATGTGTGAAACACATTAATGATGTGTACAAAAACGAGAAAAGTATGTCATTTTGTACTTTTAGTTCCCACGATACAATTATCTTAAAGAATAAATCATCGATATTTACAAAAGAAAAAAAACTTAATTTATGTTACTACTCGTATATCAATGATAAGCAAATAGTAACCACAAAAACAACAAATAATATTTCGTACAGTATGACTACAGTACCAGCATCGATTCTGTCATATCCAAACGAAGCGTAGCGCGAAATTTCGTTTCGCTTAAAACGCAAATTTTCGTTCACTTACCAAGCTACGAAAAATTAAATTCGCTACGTCTTTCAGGCGAAGCCTGAAAGACGTAATAGCGAATTTAATTTTTCGTAGCTTGGTAAGTGAACGAAAATTTGCGTTTTAAGCGAAACGAAATTTCGCGCTACGCTTCGTTTNGATATGACAGAATCGATGCTGGTACTGTACATTAAATATTGTCTTTAGAGAAATGAAATAACAGTATTTTTAAGTATTAATTTCGAATTTAATTATTTTTCTCGTCGATCAGTACATAGAAAACTTCATTACCCTGTATTAATATTTTGAAAATTTACCGCAAAGTCTTTCATGGGTTTGCGTCCAAAAGATGAGACATAAAAGGTTGTACTCGGAAGTTTGGGTACCCTACAAATGGCAGGAATTCTTGAACAGCCATTATTTCAGCCCTTGACAACGATACCAAATTTCTAAACGATATAGCCCACTAAATCAGTCACTCGGGCATTCAACGTTCAACAAAAATTACAAATTTTATGTTAGCCACAGCTTCAAAATAAACATCAAACTACTGAATATTGTACACACAGCGGAATTCTGCTGGATGTGTGTGGATATTGTGGTGATATATGCTGCTTTACGTCGTACCTACACCTGCTTGGTCATTTAACGAGGTTGAAAAATCCTTAGTTTGATAAATGAAGACAAATGGATATCACAAACATCCATGACTTACGCGGGATCCGAATACACAACCCCTAATGTACGTTAGCTACTAGACGAATCAGGTCGATGAAATACTAAAATTGATTNTCCTANATCTTTANCGTNCGTCCGTCAATGGACCTTTAGAATTTTAATGATATAGTTTTCGTTATACCGTAATGAATGCGTTTACCAACGTGCACATAATATTTCAAACCTGAAAGTGAATACAAGATAGAATTTAGCTGTTTTGTCTAAATATACATGTTCCAGTTGCACACTACTATTGTAACATGACATTTCAATGTACTACATGTGTCATGTGAAGTTTATATTACTAGGATTTGTGGCACATTAAGACAGCAGTTACAGTCTGCTTAACCAGACAACGACTACATTTTCTCAAGTACACGTCTCTCGGGGTTGACTTTGGAGTTCTTTGTTTTAGACAGAAGCAAAGCTTAACTCATTGAAACAAATCTATGTTAGGAAAATTGTAATTATTATAAACGTAAATTGCTTTCATATCAATATAACGTGGCGAAAGTGTGATTTACGTTTTTATAATTATTTAAGGCCAAGTAAATATACTAAATACATCTTAAAATTATTTATATTTTGTCTAAACAGCTAAACGAATACGGCAAGTGGGAAAGTGTATTCCATATTGTTGCATACAAGGCTTTCTTTTGGGCTGTGTTTTTCGCAAAGTTTGTATGTCTCCCAAGGGCAACGCATACATTTTTAACACTCCTTGTGGTAGCCTATA
The DNA here is from genome assembly GCA_003456935.1 of Machilis hrabei. NCBI lineage: Eukaryota > Metazoa > Arthropoda > Insecta > Archaeognatha > Machilidae > Machilis > Machilis hrabei. The sequence continues at coordinate 51,076 of KZ872772.1, forward strand.
AGTAATTTAACTTACGTTAAGTGTAAATAGATCATGGGTGTTTTACGCTGTTGAAAATGTGACAAAAAGCCATGACTGACATATTCTAAACTTATGTTTTGGATACATTTTACAGTAGTGGTAAAANACATTTAGGCGGTTGTATAAATTCGGTCCAAAACTGCCACCGTGCAAAGTTAATCGAAAAATTTAAGCGATATATTCGAAACTTAAGTTTTGTTATGACTTATATACTAGGGGTCATGTCGGCCCACAAGATTTTTGATGGTAACCAGCCATAAGGTTCAGGCTCGACTGCAAATTACCCAAATTCTGCAACGGTAAAAAATTGTCAAAATATTGGACTTGTCAAATCACGTGTTCGGTCGAACACGTGATTTGACAAGTCTTCTATTGTGGTGTCGTTATTCACACCAAATCTGATGAAAATCAGACACGTTGTTCAGACACTGTTGCAAATTTGACCAAAAACTACCTCCTTTAAAAACTGTTCGCAAAAATTTAGGTCATGTGGTAGAAAAGATACGATTTGGACATATCTTATAGCAAAAGCCAACCTCAGGAAGTCGACCATTACAAACTGACAAACGCATGGACAGACATGATCTCGTGATGAGTTTTTTTTTTTACAAATAGGACAGGAAGAGGCCTTAGCTTTGGAATTGGCCCTTCTTTTTCATACCAAGTGGTTGATGTAACTACGAGGGTCGTTCGGAAAGTAAGGTCCCCCAGCGACTGTCATTTGTTTCTTTACCTCAAAAACTTCCTAGCCTCGCGGAACTTCACGAACGAAGACCAGCTCAAATGAGCAGGGACAAACTAATTGAGCTCACTTGTGGCTACTTTGTAAGACGAGGGGATACTNNGCTATGATAAGTGTATAAGTTCTGGAGATGACTACGTAGAAAAACAAACTAATGTAGACCTCCGTGTAAGTGAAATACACAAACAAGTGCCACTTCCCTCAACAGCCAGGATCCCCCCTACCCCACACAGACTCTCTGTAGCAGAGAAACGCACAGTATGTTCAGCCGATTTTGACCGAAACATTTTTTCTAGAAATTTGAGCAGAGCTAGTGGGTAAAAGATTGCTACNTGGGTCCCTTATAATCCATGCAAAATATGATCCTTCTGAAATAATATTTAGCCGTGGCACAATGTCTTTAAACTGTACAATTTTTAGTAATTTTAGACTTTTTATAAAAATAGTTTTTAAAAAAATACCAAAAAAGGTTCACGGTGTTTGTTATTGTGCTTAAAGGCTGTCAAACATCATAAAACTACAAAAACATTAAACATAACCGCAACATTTATATTCGACTGATCCACAAGGGCTTCGAAAATGGACCATTTTATAGCAATTTGGGGTAAAATGGTCAAAACTGCGAAAAATAGAGATAAATACAAACTTCCTGTTTTCTCGGAGAAATCAGCATTTCTCATCTGTCTAGACGTATCAGTCGTGTGAAGTAATGTGCTGGACGTAGAACTATTCGTGAACGATCAACAGTAAATAATATAACCACGGCTACATTTGGAACCTTGTACCGTAATAACGTTCAAACAGAAGATTTAGTTGCCGCAGAATGTGATGGCCAAAAACTGCAACACCGGATCAAAGAGAGCGACTTGTTGAACAGCACGTTGGAAAGATTCTCCAGTTGATATCTATCTCCTGCACATGAACGAGTTGCCGCTTCGACACCCAACTCAAGAACTTGATGGCACAATCACTATTTCTATAGGAAGAAAGTTACAATGCTTCTAAACCTTACCGGTTACTGGGTTTGAAAATACAGAGTGCGAAATGTCCTTTCCCAAGATTGACAAAGTCTATCTCAGCCCGAACAGCGCTACTTGCTGGAAATTTGGTCTTCTGTCATCATTGGGGAATGACCTGAAGATGTGGCTCAAATAAAGCCGTGGAAATTAGCCCATTCCAGGTGGCTGACAACAGTATTTGACGTCTCTACATTTAATCAAATCGGCCCACCCTAACGTAAAGTTTGTCATAACTTTGGAAGAAAAGACACATGAAAGAGGCAGATATAAATGATTGAAGATATCGATCAACTTAGTAGAAGGAAAAGAATATAGGAAGACAGAAGAAGAACCAGCTATAGCACGTATAATACAATTTCAAACGCTAATTGAGTGTTCAGCACGCAAAGAGTGCCGTAGAGACAAAAGAGGAGGAATGTATAAGAGNTCTCGCTATTACAGATAATCAGCCAGAAATTTTCGATACTGAACAATTCTGCCTGTCNGTACTTTTGGAGGAACCCAAATTATCAGTATCACATAACAGAGTGCACTTTCACTTAGGGAGGCCCTGGTTTAGCGATCACAACATAATCTTGCCACGTTCAACTACCTCCAATGATACTACAATAAAACGTTAATCTAAGGAGACTAAAGTAGCTAATCTCAGTTAAACCATCAAAATGGCGGATTCCTTTGTGTTTTGCCGCCTTATATCTGAGATAACCTCCCTGATACCCGGGACGTTATCCCTGTTTCCGGGTTTGGTATCGGGATACGTTTAACGTAAAAAAATGGAATTTCTGTAGCACTAAAAACTCGTGTCATTATATAGTTTATTCGGCTATCGCCTCATAAACTATTGAAATACCCCTCGTCAAATTATTGTCGCTTCGCGACCATTACAATTTGTACACAATTTACCACTTTCCTGAAAATAACAAAACTCCTACAACTTAAAACGAAAGAGAACTCTTGTTTAGTAATAAATCAAAGCTGAGAAAACGTTTGGACATTAACACTATAGGATAATGTCGGCAAATACAACCAGTCATCAA
>KZ872776.1:0-13507 GCA_003456935.1 Machilis hrabei
GAGGTGGTGGTATTGCACCGGGCGACAGGAAAGATGTCTGTCTACCACCTAAGACCTGAAATAAAAAGCTGAAAAAGAAACCTGAAATAAAGGTGGTTAAGACATAGGCATAAACCTCGCAGCTGACAAGATTGTTTTATAGGTTTTATAAATATGTTAAAACATTATTATTTAACATATTTTTTGAACTCTTGGCTAAGCTAAGTATAGAACAAGTATAAAAAATGTTACCGCATGATAGGCCGGCTGTGTGTGAGTCAACTAGGACTGACAGAGACCTTTTTTTTTTTGCTCTGTTTGGCTGGCAAACATGGTAACGGAATGACGCCATTTTATTTCCCCCTCCACACTAAACACAGGGTGGGTTCGGAAAATACACTCTGTGACGTCAAGATTGCTCAGATGTCCTCATTCGTGTCCGGAAAACGACATCGGCCTGCTCATTCGTGTCCAGCATTCATCGTCAGTTTAACTCAGACCACGATCTTGATGCTCAGGTTTCCACCTTCGAGCTTGGAACAATCTGACAATTGAAGTGCACGTAGCGTTCATTTTAAAATGGCGACACGTGGAGAACACAAAGAAGTTCTAAGTATAGGGGAGAACACCGTATGACCACAAAGAAATCAAGTGAGAGAAAGAAATCGTACTTTGTTTGTAAACGAATTTAGTGACCCAACTGAGTTGATTGTCCTTTATTAAATAGGAAAAGTATATTAATACACAGAAAGCAGATATATTTGTTCGATTTAAATTTTGTTGTGTATTTTAACTAAGGTATTATATTGACTTACAGCGTCTATTCGTCACATTTGCACTTTTGTGTTAGGTACAGACCACAGAAAACCGAGCAATCGGGTGCAATCTGGTCACGTGATTAGATTTAACCTGATCGTAATTTCCGAACCCACCCATAGTTTGTCTGCAGCATTTCTTTCGAAACCTCTTCGTTTTTTATATTTTTATTTGTCTCAATTTAAATGCCCCACCCTGTATATACCGATCAGTTCAGAGTAGGTGTACCCAGTACTGCCTTTAGCATTTCTGCTTGAGGTACAATACCACAAGAATATCCTTTGTATTGATTTAAAACACATTTTTCTTTTTCAAGACCCAAAATCAAATTGGTTACCGACACCGGCAACTCCAGTGTGTGTAAAGACGCCAATTTTCAGAGTTGCCCCCAGCTCCGACACCAATTTTGCCGGTGTGTTTGAAAACTGTCTAAAAAGCGATTTAATCAGAAATGAAGCGTTGAATAACATGTTGTCCCTATTACTTTTTTAATTCTAATTGTCTTAATGTTATCTTCAACAAAGACGGTGCATATATTTGTACATACACCATCAGGTTAAATAAGAAATAAACATGAGTTAAGTTCTTCTTTTCCAATACCAGTAATGTTACAAAATAAATGTGCTGCACGAAACTTCGGTGTCAATACTTCTTTTCAGACTCTCCCTCATTCTTCATGGTGGCACTGTTGAGAATTATGAATGAAGTGGAGGGAAACAACTCACCCAAAACATTAGCTTGTGTTTGAAGTTAAAACGACAAAATAGCCAAGTTTAAAAACAACATAAAGAGTAACGCTTCAAACCAATTCCAAACAGGGTAAAACATGAAAATACGTAGCCTTTTTTCTTTATTGAAAATATTATTTCTACAAGACCAGTGAAGTCCAGGGCATAGCAAGGTTAAATTATAGTAGTTGCTTATTAAACAGGTGTATTTATATGTCACCACATGGCTTCAAGTTTCTCATCCAAAATACGAAGATATGTTCTATCCCTTCCTTCCCTTGATGTGTTAATGGTATGATAAAAAAAAAGCTCCGTTAATTCATTCCAAGGTCTCAAAAATAAACTACTGTTTTTTATTAGTCTGTCAGTCTGCCTATCAATCCCAGAGACTACTCGAGAACGGATGAATGTGTCTGCTTCAAACTCGGGAAATGGTTAGCATTACGCTTTACTGGGAAAACTAGCCACATATACAGGATGTTTGTAAAGTTCCACCCCACCCCATCCCCCTGCAGAGCTTGGAAACCGTTAGAAATTTGGAGAAACGGCGAAACACGTAGTCCATGATTTCGAGGGCGCATTTATCCGTGACAAGATATTGATGTGGGGCCCCGCAGGGACCCGGGGTACGGCCCAACTCGAAACATTTAAATGGAAAGGGGGGTCGTGTGATACATCATGAGAAAAGTATAATCGAGACGAGTAAAACAAAAACAAAAATATTTGCTACGACGCTCAATTTCAAAATGGCGGCAGGTCAAAGTTTGAAATTGAATGTAAAACAAACCTTTATTATTCAGGTTTATGAAGATGCACAGACCCTCCTTTCTATTTAAATGTTTTGCGTTGGGTTGCAACCCCGGGTCCCTGCGGGGCCCCGCATCAATATCTTGTCACGGATAAAGCAGCCCCTCGAAATCATGGACAATGTGTTTCGCCATTTCTACAAATTTCTAACGGTTTCCAAGCTCTGCAGGGGGGACTGGAACTTTACAAACCCCCTGTATATATTGAGGATGCCTTTATGTTTAGTACCTTGTGTTATTAATGGAATATTTAGCTTTAAACTCGGTACACGAATATAGAATGAAATTACCACAGGCACTAGATAGTGGTTGTATTTTCTCTTTAATGTTTCCACACTATAACTTACTGCTTTATCCCATATATTTGCATATTCTAATAAAATGAGAATACTTTGACTTTGACGTAAGGAGAAAGGGTACAGCCACAAAGATCTACTTCGTAAAAGAACCAAATACATCTACTCCTCAATTGAATAGGGGTGACTGGTGATTGTAAGACCATGTATTTTTTACTCATTCTTGTGAAATAATTAATTAAGAACAATAAATGCTGCTCTTAGAACTATCGATGACGCTAAATATCATAGTTTGTGTAAAGGTATTCTCTCAAGTACACAACCTGGATGTAACGTTGTAAAAAATTAAATTTAACTGAAAAAGATGTTTTGGATTTTTGGTTCATGGAGCAGCCCAACGTTCATTTAATAGTTACACCTCAAGGTCAAAAAACAGTTTTCGATAAAAATAATGAAATACAAAATAGGTGTTTAAAAGTTTGTATTTAGATATATATTCAAATACTTTGAATACTGAAAAGTGGTAATATTAATTGTAATTCCATTTCTCGTGTGTCAAAACAATGTTGGGAAAACAATCAAATTCTCCAAACTGTAAAAAAAAAAATTAGGTCTAGAGATTAGAGCTTTAGTATAGGTATTTTTAGCTTACACTCAATTTCTAACTCTTGTTAGAATTAGGCTAAATTCACTAACTTCTTTTCCTACATTGCTGTGAAATAAGTAAAGATGATGCTAATTGGTATTTTAAGTCATGTCGATACCTGATGAATCATTTTATAAAGATGAGAAGAGCTTATTTAGATTAATGAAGATAAACGGACAATTACTAAACCCATGCCTTACACTGGATTCGAACCCACATCCCCGTTCCAGAGCTTGGTATGCTAGCTACTGAACCAGACAGATTGGCTATAACACAATAAATATAATTTCTTTTCAATGAATGAAATCATCTACTCCAGTATTCGTGATGATGTTTAATACAATAACTAGACCAAAAGTTGTACGTAAGGCTATTTATTCAAAACTTTTTTTTATAATTCGTGCACTGCTTCTTCTTCAATCCATATCAAACCCATGTTGTAAAAATAACCCAGTATTGGCAAAGTGTAAAAATACACGAAAATGGTGCCAAAAACACAAACTAAAGTTTCCATACACAAGGATTCAATGTATCAAAATTGAAAAAGTATGACACTGAGGGAGACAAATTTTCTCAGTAAAAATTGAAACATCTTTAATTAAAATAATTATCTGAGAATGAAATTTCAATTTAATACTTGCCAAAAAGGCATAAATATCTTTCATTACCATCTAATCAAAATTAATAACAAATCTTGTACTTCAATAGCTAGATAAGTGTCAAGTCTCAGAGACCAAGTTCATGTTGGGAACGTCCTTAGATACCGGTAGTCGAGGTCAGAATTTTGTCTGGCTGAGACGGCCGAGAGGTCTGAGAATGAAATTTCAATTTAATATGACACTTGATGTTCAGTTACTCCTTCAATATAAAAAATGCCATTGCCAAATTACTGGCAATTATTTTTTTCACAAATAATGAAATCAAGTGTACGTAGTTTTTTTAACACTCGAAATACAAATAAAGCAAAATTATTTTTCAATGCTAGTAATTTAATGTCAAAAGGTATTTCGTAAGCAAACAAGTGTTTTACAATTAATAAAATATCTAAATGTGGATAGAGAAACTAAAACTTTTTAATTAACTATTGAATATTTGTGTTGTCTACTTGGAATTTTTGTGCCTTCTATTATGATTTAATGAACAACTAAGTATATGTATTTTATGATTATATATATATCAATGTTTCTCATTGCTACTAAACCCAAGCGCTACATTTGGTATACATAATTGAATCACGTTGTCGTATTCCTTCAACGGGGTTCATTATTATCGTGGTTCATTTAAGCTTACATGCAACTTCTGGAAATTTTGCACATAAAGCTAGAGTGAACATACAAAATAAAGATCACAAATGCGTTAAATGGAGCTATTTTTTTGTTTGCGCACTACTGATGTCCTTCGATACATATTTAGTAGCAAACAATTACGAACAAACTTTTATTTTTACATATATATATATATTTTCACGATCATTTTTCAGTTTTTTAGGATTATTCTGAAGTTTTGTTAGTACGTTTTGTGTTTCTTCGGACTAAGTTTTTGTTTTCTTTTTCGTGACTTAGTTTTGTTAGTTTCCTTTAAGTTCGGCAACCCACTAGGCAGACGCGACCAACTTGGAATTTGAAATTGTAATTTAGTGGCTGTAAAGGGTATTTGATCGATAGTTTTTTTCTGAATCAAGGTCAGTCATCTTGCAAAGGTACGTGTGAGTGTTTGTGGGCGTCAAGCTGTCCTGTTTTGTTTAGTAGTCTTATGTCACAAATTTAAACGGCCGCTGGTGGTCGATAGGTTGTCATTCTTCAATTATGCTTTAGAGTTAATCCACCGCGATTCTTCAATGTGTGAAGTATTCGTGATATAAATATTAGAAGAGTTGTTTGACCTTGACCTTCTAAAGAAGCGTGAACACAGTTTCACTTAGGAGTGGTTTAAAATTAATTTTTTGCGCTCATGAATGAGCTTTTGAATTGTTTTTGATTTTTGATGAAATCTTCATAGTTCAGCTGAATGTTGTCTTTCGTGATAAATGTATCACCCTGCTAGTATGTTTAAGGTTGGGAATTGTTTTAAGCGTTAGAGGATTTAGTTGAGTTTTATTTTAACTTCTGGTGATACCTTTTGAAGGATCAGGAATGAGTTTGTGTCAATTGAGAATTAATTTCTTTTAGTTATTCAGTTAACGAAACTTGATTATATTAATGCTGTTACCTTTTGCCTTTAGGTTAGTTTGTGTCCTAATTAGCAAGTGAGTGAAGTTTTATTGTTATGGTAAAACAGTTTGTCATTGATCGGTTCTAGATCAGTTAATTCAAAGATTTACGGAAGCATTGAAGTTTAATACTGTTTGGTAACTGTGATTTATTTCGAAACTGCATGCGAAGTATTATGTAACCGTTCTCATCAATAGTCGAGGTTACGATTGTATTCATTGGGTAATATATTCAGTATTGAATCTTCAGTTGATGTAATAACTTAGTTTTAAGTATGAAGTGATCATCCAGCTGGCCTCAGATTTTGTCCCGATCTTCTATTTCATTGCGCATATTGTGTCTTTTTTTATGGCACAAAGAAGACCTGGGGAAGCCAGCCTACAACCCGTCTGACGAATTGCTGCTTATTTGGTTTCTGAAGCTTCAACACAACCGAGTTCCTGATGGAAGAAGGGTACCATCCTTAATAGCCTTGGCCATCGCCACGACGTCAACTGGTGGAGCACCTTTAAGGACACCGGGAAGCCGAGAGGAAGTCTTTGTTCTACAGGAAGATTGGTGTTGAGTATTTTCGAACTTTTTAATTGAAGCAGTGGATGATAGTTTCCGTGTACGCAGCTGCTTGTGTGCAGTTATTCAAAGTTGACTGCTTATGTTGTGTATTGAATTGATTCATCATTCTTTCATCTCTGTTTGTTTTGACTGAAATAACATCTGATCCATTCGTTTACCATAGGATTAGAATATCTTCAAATTAATTTTCTGACTCTACAGTTTACTTTCCTACCTCTTATTCAGTTTGGATGTTATCGTGAAGTTTCGTCTGAACTTCTGGTTTGTCAAACTATATTTTTGTGTCACACCTTAGTATGTGAGTATGAAAGTAAGGATCCTCCACTTACGTAGTAGGAGGCGTCCTACATTACAGTTAGACGCTGCGAGTAATCCTGCCGCATGTACTTTGTGGAGTCTGGCAATTTTCCTTCATCTTTTAAAATTGCATTGACTTTCGCCACGATTTATGTGAACAGGTTGTGACAATATATATACACACATCTTAAGGAATAGTTGACATCAAGATTAGTACCATACAAAGTTATACAAAGGGTTTCCAGGAGAGACTAAAACAAACCTAATTAGAGATCAGAGTATTTGGGGGAAAATCGTGATCTGTTCTATTTGCTTTTGTCTATCTGCATGTCTGTTCCTCCATAACACTAGGATAAATGAACTGAATATTATATAACCTGTGAACTGATAAAGGAAGACAAGAACGGCAGAAAGGCATCATATTTTCTAATGTATTAATATATATATATATATATACCTATATATATATTGTTACAAACTGATTACAAAACCAGTGACCAAAATCCAGAAAACCAAGGCTTTTGTCCACCAAAGATTGAAAAGGCAATAAACTCCTCAAAAGCACATGCGGCAAGATTGCTCGCAGCGTTCCAATACAAAACAGAGCGCCTCTTACCATGGAAGGTGGAAGAGTCAAAAGGCAACTGATCATTCAGCAACATATAAAGAAGTTCGAAAGAAGTGACACCAAGTCTCAATTAACAAAAAAAAAAATCTGACTAGTCGAAACAGGGTTTAAACAACAAAGTCGAAAGTAAATGTAAAGTTCTGACAGAGGCTCATAAAACCCAGAAGCCAGATCATTTATTGTTCGCTTTTACAAAGGTCGAAGCATCAAAAAGAAAACACATACCCGAGAAGTCCTCATTCAATCAGTCGGAAAGATATTCGAAAATAAGTTTGCAAGTGTGACAGTCCAGAAAAGTTGCTGGATAGAATACTTGACGAGACTTCGGCGACCATAATCAATCCATATTTCGGCCCAACCAGCATCCTCGGTGTCCTTGTAGGTGCTCCACCAAGTTTGNGTCGTAGCGACGGCCAAAACCATTAAGGACGGTGACTGAAGGTGCTCCACCAAGTTTGCGTAGTAGCGACGGCCAAGACCATTAAGGACGGTGATGGTCTTTCAGTAGGACCTCGAATGAGCAGGAACTTAATGAAGCTAAAGACGTATTTTCTCCAATAAGCAGGTAGCTGGCAGGGTCTCCCCAAATCTTCTCGTGCCATAGAAACAGACACCATATGCGCACTGCAAAAAAGATCGGGGAAAATCTGAGGCCAGCTTATAGTTCTCTAGTCACAACGTAAATACACTTCTATGACCTTAACGCGTAAAAACTTCAACGACACTTTAATCTTATGAAAAATACGAGACTCTAAGCTAAAGCAAAGACTGAAAGTTCCATGGATAATAAGTCTCGAATATTAACTGAAAAGAACAATAAAACGGGCACTTACTCTGATTCACAAAAGGTTTAGCAAAATAGATAATTTTGAGACACAGCACAAAATCATTACAGAATTTTTCACTAACAATACCGTCAAAGCAACCTTGATCATAGGAAGAACTTGTTAACATAAACAAAACCTGAATTTAACTGGCGCAACCAATAAACGAGGAATCAAGTAAATTTAGAAAGAAAATCAAATAAAAAATAAAGAAAGCTTTTCCTCCATCTCAAAATTACACACAAAGTACCGAACTACTTAACGGAAAGTGCTACATGCACATGACCAATAACACAAACGATTACAAGAAGGTCAAAACTTTCGCCAAGCGAATAAAGAGTTACTAAACTACTTTTCGAACAAGGAACAAAATTTCAACATTCTTATGGACAACCGTCCACGGAATAAGACGGCGTCTATTACACGACACTCCATCCATTCCATCTGACCACACCAACTTGTGCCGGCCTCTTTTACATCTACCTCGAAAAATTAAATAAGCAGACATTCATTAGCCCTAGTGGCTACAACTCAAATCAAGAGGCTACTTGTAGTCACTTAAAATTATAAAATAACAAACATCGAGAGTAACACAGAATTACAATGCACACAAAAACTTACAGAGTGCAGGCGACTGATCCCTATCCTTTCGTTTCGTTAAGTAGGATAGATGAACAGATGACAACTATGAGGATTTGAATCTCTGCAGTTTCTGTCTCTATTATTCTGGTATTGACATCTGAAGAGTGAAGAAATGATGAAGAATGAGCCGGATGGCGTACATTCGGTGAGCAGCATGGTCAAAGACTAGGCGCGGCACAGGTAGGCGATGTGATCGGCGCCCGTCTGAGAGCTAGGTGGGATTGGGTGAGTGGCAGATGTTGGAGGATGGATTTGTGTNTCTATGGTTGGGGTTCTAGTTTTTTTATGGTAATTTGGAAAATTTCGTAGTGATTAGGATTTGCGAAAATGGAAGCTTGGGTTATTAAGATTCGTCTGTGGGTGTTTGGGGTTGACTTGGACGGTTTGGTGAGTCGTTGGAGGTAAATTTGGTGAGTTGGTGCTGAAGGTGGCGTAATAGGCTTAGGATTTGGTTGTTGAAATNGTTAGAGTTTTGCTTTGAGGAAGGAGGCGGATTGTTTGTTTCTCGTNCTGCAGTCGGATGTGCTAGTGGATGCGACGGTTCGGTTTTCTAGGTTCTGTCTTGCATCTGTAGACCATTTTGTATGAGGGCTTCTGCTGCCGTTGCTGTGGTGAAGAAAACTCTGTAAAGTTGTGTTAGGCGGTTGGTCTTCTTCGATATTATTNNCACGCAACGTANAAATTCATANTTGCTGTTCGTCAGGGCCTCTTCTACGATGTGGTGCTTAATGTTGTGNNCGATGCCCCTGACTACTGACGTATATGAAGCACGAGATTTTGTAGACGGTTTAGGTTTGACACTTTGAGATGAAGTTGGTGATGGTGAGCTAGGTTGGTCGGAGATGTGGTTATGGCTGGTTTGAGTGGTGGGTGAAGGTATTGTGGGTGGTGAGTTAGTCTCAGGCGTGAGCTCAAGGTACTCTTTGCTTGGTTCAGCCTGAGGGGTGGTTTGGGTATGTTGGTCGAAAGTTGGTGGTTTGGTAGGTGTTGCAGTAGGAATACTCACAGCGCTCGATGAGTCAGTGAACTGGATACCCCTTTCCTTCAATAGTCGTTCCCATTTAAGAAGTCCATTGCGCAGGATCTGGTAAACACCGATGATGGCTTCACGTGGTTCGACACCAGATTGATCCTCCATGGTGAGCTGTTCCCTCACCAGCTGGTGGGTAGTCAGCTCATAGGACGAATAGGCTCCATAGAGNAATATATCTCGTACATTTCGGAGCTCAGCAGCCATGATCAGTCTCTCTCTCGTCTCGTTGTCTCTCTCTCTCGCCTCTCTCCGTCTAATGTCTCATTGCAGTCTCGATCCCTATCCAGACCGGACCGAGGCTTAAATACCTTTTCCCGAACAAAATTAACATAAGCAAGTTTAGAAATAGTCGCTTCTGCCAGGCGGGTTGTCGAACTAAAAGCATACTAATAACGTTGGTCACGATAACGAAAAGAAAATAAACTAAAGGGGAAACTGCTCTAAAAATGACTGAAAAGTGATCGTGACAATATATATATATATACATAATAATAATAATGTATGTGTATGAACACAAATGATGGCATGTTTAAAATTGTAGACTGGTATACCTTCCATAATTATTAACAGGTTTCAGTGCCATAAGAGTAAATATTAAAGACGTCAAAATCACAAAAATGAGACCAAATACATCAGCAACGATTTTGAAGCTCTTTCGTATTTTAATATTTAATTTGGAATTCATCTATTGAGAGAAATGTAGTTTCAGTTAAAATGTACCAAATGTGCACATCAAAGATGCAGATCACAATAGATGATCCATTAAGGTAATACAAAATAAAGAGGAGATGGTGATGCTTGTTGCTTTATAGCATGCCGACACCAATTGAGTCGTTTAATACGTCAAATAGTACTTATACATTAGTTAATGAGGGTGAATAGACATTTACAAACATTGATATAAGGGACGCTCACACCACGCAGCCGTGTGTTGGAATCGAACCACTGAGAGTTGACTGCATAACTCACAGTCAGCGAAAAAATGTGTAGTAACGTCTTTTTACCTGGTATTTCGTTTTCGGGTAAAGTGACATCAATTATTTTAATACGGCAACGTCGGAAACCCAGAAAAACATTTTAAGATAAATAATGCACGTTTCATGAATTATTAAACCATGTAAAAAATAGCTGTATTCAAAATGTAAAATATTAGAGATGATAAAGAGTAAGTAAATCCAATCTATTTCGAAAAACGTTACTGTATAGATTTGACTATTTTTTAACTTTTGAACAAAATTTGTAAAAAAAATATGGTGCATGCCGTTTCGAACACCATGTGTGTTATCAATCCATTAAGTCTCTTAAAAGGAACACAGACACACGCAAAACACACTATTACAATTTAAACTAATGTTTTTTAAGTCTAGTTACATTTCTCTTCCCTTTGCAGAAAGTAAACGTTGTCACGAAGACCTTGTGAACGCACAGAACTAGCTTTACTGCGTCTAAGCAATATGTATGAAAATGTCGATGTAAGAATTCTCCGTCTTCTTTTGTGCCCCGTTAAACCGTACTTTTTGAGCCTGTTTTTACATTCCTCTGAGATTTGTCAGATTTGGTATTCAAAGAAATGCATTTACACTGTTCCCTTTTCAGTCACTGAAGCTAAGTATGAACTACGCCTGTGACTCGCTGAGCAGGAAATCACATTTTCATGTATTATTTATATATTTTTTTGTTTATTTTCTCCGCCGGTGCAGGGTGTCTATTTGGATGCTGGAAGAGTAAGGCGTTCGCACTTGGAGTGCGGATTATTCGCAACGGGGGGTTGTTCGTGTCATTTCTGTTAGGGGCCTGCTTCTCTCACCCTCTTTTAACCACCCTGTCTACCTCCCCCAACATCTCATTCTAGTCATGTGGGATTTGGAGGCTGACTGAGTGACAGTATCAGAGTTGGGGATCGTGCCGACATGAAATATTACAATTTGGACCTTCTCACCTTATGGCTTGCTAGAAAGAGGTTGGGTATCTACACGCTGGCTATTAGCCTCCTCAAATCCCCAGTTTAGGATAGTGTGAACGACGTAAACGTCAAAAGAAAAAGAATGAGAAAGGAACTTGCAACGGAGATGGCGAAAGGCGTTCATATATAGGATTCTTTAGATTCAACTTAAGCATGACCAAGAAAACTTGAATTGCCCAAATACTGATTTAATTTTTATTTTATTTCTTTCATATTAAATTATGGGTGTTTGTAACATCTCCTGCAATTATCGTCACTCATCTTTGAAAATTGAAACCAAAGGAGATATTAGAGTTTTAGTGATTGGTGATGTTGTTGTCAAGGATAGCAGGAACAAATTAATAAATTTACAGGAAATGTGTATCAAAATTTAAAAAAGACATAACGTTGTTCATGAACAAATCATAGCGTAGAGAAATGACTCAGTGTGTCCAACTCACATACTCTACAACTAGATGTTGAAATGAATTTACTCGATAGAAGTATAAGTTGGATAGAGGGTGTCCCCAAATCATTGATGTTTAATGCATTGGGTAGAAGATGGAACACATTTTCAAACACAATGTACAAAGAATTTCACAAGTGCAGACGGAATTTGTGGAAATTCGATAACTCCTTCGTGATGTTCTGGTTTATATGTCTGTAAATGTACGTGTCTGCTAAGCCTGATAGCCCAGTAATGTAGCTCATTTCATTATATCCATACAAAATATAGAAAAATACATATATTTTAAAGTTGCAGTTTAAGTTGAGGTTACGTCATATAGATATGACAAATGGTAGTCGCACGGGGATAGGTCCGGTTATAGGGGGATATTCCAGCACTTTCAACCCGAATTTATCGAGAAGACCATTTGTCCACGGAACCGTGCACATCACTTTTTCACAGTTTCATGTGAAACACAGTCTTGACCATAAACGTTGGAAAATTGCCTTCTGCAGTTAGGAATCTTATCACACGCCGCTGTTCTTCCACAGTGGATTTTTCCAATCGTAACGCTATGACTATGTTATTACCGTATACTGGACGAAAGAACGCGTCCCCTACTCAAAATCACGTGCCCAGGTGGTAACGATATACATTTGCATGATGACTCATACATCAACCAACAAAATGCTGCCCTCTATTGCTTCTCCTCTGCAACCGTCGGCACCTTTACATTTTACTGCCCCTCGTAATATACTGTAAAGAATTGTATAGTAGTGATTGCATTTGGAGCATATTTTATCTGCCTAAGTTCGTGTAATTCCAATCTGTAGTCGGTCGGAGTCGGCCCCGGTAGCCTAGTGGTTAGTCCCGTGGCATTGCACGCCGGAGGTCCCAGGTTCGAGTCCTGGCTAGGGCATGGGTGTCTTGCTTGTGCTGTCCTAAGTGTGTGCACTTGTGTTGGCATACGTCCGAGCACTCACTTGTGTTGTCTTAAATGTGTGCACGTAATGTCAGAATAAAAAAAGTGGCCATAAACGTTAGTATAAGGCACCGGACGTAATGCCGGCCGGCGGTTCCCGGTGCACTAACCCTAACAAAAAAAAAAAAAAAAAAAAAAAAATCTGTAGTCGGTTTGACAAAAAAGTCCTAAATGTTTATTGGCGACACTGTTTTTAATACATCACTTATTTCTAGCATTGTCTTCTGGCTAAAGACAAATTGATATCAGCTCTCTCTTTTTTTTTTTGCTGTGTTCACTAATTTTTTGTTCAAATATTGTTTCAACTTAAACTTCTATATAATAGGTACCATGTAAAAATATAACACTCTTAACGTGCCTCAATGCGTAGACGACTCGGTAAGCAAAAGTAGCTGATGGAGATCCTACACTCTGCGACAATTTTGGATAAACGAAAGTATCTGTGTTTTGTAAACTTTAATTAGCTTGTAGTTAAAATCAATATAACATTATTTATGTAATTCGAAGATTGCGTAATCCTTTTTATACTGCTTTCCTGACGCGATAATTAGTCAAAGGACTATGATTTTAACCCTTTCAGGCCCGAATTAAGTTAGACGACCCCCAAAAATATTGTTTTACTTTATATTACTAAGGGGCACACATGAATCACAATTT
>KZ872781.1:2560-15158 GCA_003456935.1 Machilis hrabei
CTGAGTGGCAAAATTCAAAAATCCTGAAGCGCCATTACGACGCGGATGGGGTCTCCATTAGACCCAAGATGTCATAACAGTGGGACCATAATCCAATAGCAATATTATAGAAAGGGAGTCTACTGAAATTTATTATGATTACACCTTTTACAATTTTAGTCTTATATGGCAGTCTACACATCACTTAAGAATAGAATGTTGTAATAAATAAATGCACCATTTTGAAACCAAAATATAGCTTACTGAAATTTCAGAATAAGGCAAGTCTTTGACAATTTTTTTCTGGTTTGAGTGGTAATTTTGGTATATCAGTTAATAATTGTGCTTAAAGCTTGTTTCATTAATCGATGCACCATGCAGTAATCTGCAGGGAAAAGCTCATAGAATTGTTCCACAATAATATAGTAAAAGATGCTGGACCCAACGAGATCCCCACAATGGTTCTGATACACNGCAGAGGTTATTTTGAATTACGTTTCAGACTATGCAGAGATTTCAAAGTATACTGTATTTATTTATTCCAAGGGAAACCTATATTTCAATGAATACTGAAACCAGTCGCCTTTGTGAATACATGTACCTGAACTGGTCAAANCCACATGATCATACCTTGAAGTATAAAAATTTTTGCAATAGAAAGGTTAATGCTTTTACATAACATATTTACTCTCATATAAGCCATACCCCATTTATTTTATAGTATACCCATTTTAATAGCTTCTTAGACAAAAATTAAGATATCTTTTCATTATGTTGGCAGTCCTACATAAACTTCTTCGATCCAGATGTGGTCTTGTAAGCAACATTCAAAGGGTGATGAAATAAATGCAGAAATGAAAATTTTACAACAGCTTTCCTATTTACGTTAACACTTAGCATACGGAGATATTTTCCTGATACTAGCCTTGAAAACTAACATTTTATTAGTTTCCTTGGAACCCTGAAAACGGAGATATTTGGGCTATTTAAAAAAAATTGTGTCTCAAGTATCGGTCACAGTAGAAAGCTCAATAGAAAATTAAACTTGGATCCTGTACCTTTCCCTTGGTATACTAATATTGAAAGTCAGTTAAAATGATATTCACATTATAATTCAACAAAAAATTACCTTTTTCCACCTCACAATAAACATGAATCTACATGTGCAATGCAACAGAAAAACAAGTTACCTGAACTTCTGTATCTCAGCTACTCTCATCACTACCAAATGTTGTAATTAGGATCATTTACTGGTTCCTCCCTCCTCACTTGTTTCAGGATATATTCTGCAAACAATCTCTTCTTAGGTTCTCAAAACATGTTTACCACCACACGACATATTTGCAAAATTGTAAACAAATGGTTTGGCGCCACTTGAAATTCATACACCCAGTCTGTGTTCTTGACAGCATATGACATCTGTTGAGCAAAATGTATACTAAATGAACCAAAGAAGACTTNCTGAAAAGCGGGAGACGTAACATGCAGTCGTTTTCCATCTGAAAAAATATAAAAGCGGGCGGACCAGTATTACATTTCCCGTACACAGCGTTTTTCCTATGCGACTCGATATTACGTTTCCCGTAAGCAAGCGTTTTNCCTGAGCGACTGGATATTACGTTTCCCGTACGCAACAGAAGAATGGAAAGGCACAACTTTGAACTGTATGCGATTATAAGCTGCACACCCAATTTAGAAAACCCTTACTTGGAGAAAAATTATGGCTTATAATCGAGTACATACGTTATGCTACAAAATGTATGTAGTAATAATTTGTAAGACACAAAAACACATTTTTCACCTATGTCTGTATTTTTAATAAAACTTTTCTCACAATATAAAATGCTGAAATTATTACTCTGTTAACAACACATTCTATTTGTCTACTTGCAATGTTCTGAACAAATATTCTATGTACAAGTTTTAACTTTTCGTTTGGAACTACATAATATACTATCGTTCACTGCCAACGAATGAACAACAAAACACGTAATGAATGAATTCCTTCCACATATACACCTGGACCAGCTCACAGCTGCACTTGTACGACAGAGTTCTCGTTTATTACAAATATATGCAGCACGCACTGATGAAGTGCATCTCGTCACCGATTGAAAATTTGACATCTTAAAAACAACGTCCTTCGACAGATTGTCCGTCCCGATGTCGATTTGCAACACCGAAACCTGCACTTTCACGTAACCGTTCGATCCGTCGCTTTAATGCAGAGTGCATTTTGTGGAGCTGCAAAACAACGCAATTTTTGCACACAAGCACGCGCACGAGATCGTATGAGTTCGTAATCTGGTGTCGTCACACTGAAATTTCTTCTTTCTGTCCCCCCAACATGAGGCATGGCGGTTTAGCAGGCGCTACCGATCAGACCCCTCGGCCCATTCATTCCCACCGAGCGCACTGGGCTGTTGCCTGATGAAACAAGAGCACACCTGAAGTATTCCTAAGTAACAAAGTTAATTCCGACAGCCTGTAAAAAAGTGCGTGAACCACGCTCAGCATGCACGTGCAACTGCACCATTCACGCTCTCTCGTTCACACACGCTTTCGTTCGCTCTCAGTTGCACGCCAGCATGTGCTCACAGTTACACACTGAAAATGTAAAACAAACTGAAATAATTAAATCAAAATATAACAAAGCAAATCCTGCTAACTTAATATCAAACATAAGAACCCTTTCTGACAAAACTACAGCTTGACATCTGAAACCTGCCCTGACAAACACACTTTCAAATAATCTGTTTAGTGAAAATTCAAACTTTTAAATAGGCTGCAGAAAGCAATTGAAATGAGGGATACCCAAATGGTAAAACGTCGTCGCAAACGTGCCGCTCGGTCGGCCGTTTTTCCTGCGCGACGCTCGGGAGCCGGCCGGGCAGACGAAGCTCGATTAGAGCCCTCGATAAGACGAAACGAACCGATTATTTCTTGGCGGGCGGCGAACGTCTGCGCCCCGAAGCTGCCGCCGCACGACGGCGCTCTCTGGATCGTTTCTCTATTTCTGCCATCCTCCTGTCGTGCTCCGCTATGCGAAGTCGCCTCTGTTCTTCCTTCTGAACGATCTGTCAAGAAGACACGCATAACGTTCAATCTGTACACAAATTTCTTTCCGTACACTTACAAACAACAAATCACACTTTTCTTACTTGCTCGGCCGTGAGGGGAAGCCAGTAAATGCAGGGAGTCGTTTTGGTTTTACGGAAAAGATCGTCCAGCAGCTTTGCAGGGGCGTCGTCTTCTTTGCGTTTGAATTTTCTTGCTGCTGTACAATGAAAAGTTCTAATTAGCTTCATATTTGATTTCTGGCCTTGTAAGATAAATTTAATTTATTTAAGGCCACTCACCAAATCAATACATTCAAAGTTGGTGTTTTATCAATGTCTATCACTTTTATTCACATCTTTTTCTTGAAAAGTGTTTAAAATAATCTTTGAAAATATTTTAACACTTTAAAGTCTTTTTGTAAATTGAAAAATAAACACACAAGATTTTTACCTTATTCTAGCACTATAAAGGGGCACTATTTTGCCCAGACGTCCTCCGGGCTTTGTCGAGTACTGTCACGGTTCACACTAGAGTGAACCACGACAGTGCTTCATAAAGCCCGGAGGACGTCTGGGTGAAATATCGCACCGTTTTAGAGTTGGAATAAGGTAAAAATCTTGTTCATTTATTTTTCAATTTACAAAAAGACTTCCTATTCCTGTTTCCAACAAAATCTTATTTAAACATTTCTAGTCCTTATTCATGGCTACTATGTAGCGGCAATTTAAAAATTTATTTCATAATGATACCCGGTGTTTAATGTTCTTGATAGGATATATGTCACAATGTGGTTAAAATCACAAAAAACTGGATTTCACCATCTCTATAATACTTAATATAGACCTTAATGAATACCACCATGTATACAATTTGAATAAGCAAAGAGGTTTGTAGTTAAATANATCAGCTATCTGACACCATATTTCATATATCCACTTGTTTAATATTCCTCCACTACCAGTATAGACACTCAGGAATTTGTGAATGTGTCTCGACATATGCATTACCTAGCACTTTTTAAATTAAGTTTCAGCAGTACTGTGTAGCACCACTAAGTTTTTCAATTCTTCTTTTTGCATAAATGCTTGGCATGTTTTTTTAATTCTTTCACCACTGTTAGCCTGAACATTTCCACACTTCCTTACCTTTAGCACATTGTTTTCCATTTCTTTCAACTTAGTAAAACTCTTCCCAAATCATATCTTTAGGTCTTCCTCCATGATTCATTATAACTCACAAAATAATGATGCCACACCAGCAGATAAGTTATAGCACTCAATTCTCATACGAAAACATGCTCGAACTGAACCGAGATCTCAGATTAGGCATAAATTATATTTATCTCTAAATGATAGCACGGTGGGTCAAAAAATTGAATTACCTAAAATAAAATAATGCAGTGGTAGCCTACATTCCAGGCAACTGAGACAAAGAATTAGATTAAAAGATTCTCAAATATCATTACTGGAAAGTTTCTGAATGTTGGTTTTAATTATGGATAAAATCGGATAAATCTGCCACTTGTCAAAATCAAGTAGTTTTCTTTGGTTTTAATAATTAATTACCGTTATATTCTAACACTGTTTAACCGGCTTTGAAAGATATTTTAGTATTGCCAGTGAAATGTAAAGTATAAAAAAGTGGTTTCTTTGCAGGTGGCCTGAAATAAAAACTACATTCCTTAACTGTACTTGAAAGCCAAAAATTACAGAAATTTTCTTTTGTACTCAAATTTTGCTTCAATCTTTACATTATATTAGATGATGAAGATATGTAGTGTTTATCGACACCTGATGGATCATTTAAGGACGGTAAGCAATTCTTGCTATGATTAATGAAGATGGATGGACACCACAAACATCCATGCCTTATGNGGGATTTGAACCCACAACCTCGCGGGCCAGAGCACGCTGTGCTAACCACTAGACCAAGCAGTGAAATAACTGAAAATGACATCTCAATTAAATTACCTGGTGTTTCATTAGGAGATATGCTTCTCCGCCTCCTTTCTCTCTCTCTTTGCACTTTACGATCTCTTTCTCTCTCCCTCTGCCGAGTATCTTGTTCTGGCGATTCCGCTCTCAATTTTTCCAAATCCCATTCTCGAACGGGATGAAGCGACTGTAAAATTACAAGTGGATCAGTAGTTTCACGAGGTTACTAACACAACTGTCAGTAGCAAAGAACGTGCACAATTCTGGTCACATTTACCTGTCGCATTCGTGCAGAATCTGCGCGAGGTCCGTCTCGTGTCGGCGGTGGCGATTCTGCTTTTAAAGGCTCGGTCTTTCTGGGGAAGGACTCTTGCTGCATTTTCTTGTGGTGCTCCAATTCTTCCAGGGTCGAAAAATCCACGCGCAAGGTCTTGGGATTGACGACGGGCCACTTGACTCCGTGTAAAGCGTGACGGGTTTCTTCTGCCTCTTCTTTGGTGGAATACTGTAACAAAAAGAAAATACGTCGCAATCAAACGGACCCCTTCGACTTCTCCGCGAGTCTTTCGTCGCCCTCTGCGACGTACCTGCACAAAGCACTTGGCCTTCACGTCGTCGATCCAAAAACCAGATTCGACGAGACGACCCGTTCGTCCTAGCAATTCTTTCAGTTGATTCACCGTGAACGGCCTCACGAGGTTCGTTATAAACAGGACGTTAGAAGAAGGATGTCGCGACGGGCTGGGTGGTAGCTGAAGGTGCGACGAATTCGCAGAAACTACTGAAATTTTCCTCACGGTGCGTCCTGAAACGAACGGATAATATTAGTAATTTATAAGACTACTTACGTAAGAGCCATCGATCACGCCATCTTTTACGTTGTGAATTTTAAACGCCTAGATTCACCGTCTGTGTTTACGCTCCAGTTATTTAGTCTGAATGTTTCTAAAGCAACATATCTAGGTTTGCATTCCAGCTATGTATCGTTTGTTTTAAATGCAACCATGATCACATTGTCGGCTAGCAGACGGAAAAATTTCCAAACATACAGTTTCCCTTTTATAAAAGTACTGTCACAATCTGCTCATACTCATCATGGACATGAAAAGACTAAGAAGCAGTACTTACCTTTCACTTTAAATTCTTCTGGAGGAGCAGGGGCTAGATTAGGGCCTAATGCAGGTCCTAATGGCACAGCAACCGGTTTACTGGCAGGTGGTGTCCGAGGGGGAGATGGCTCCGAATCAATTTCTTGTTCCTCTAAACACACTTCTTCTACCGAGAGAGGCTTTACGTCGGGTATCAAGGTCTGAAATTTCAAACGACAACACACATTTACTGCCTGCTAATTCATCACTGCAAAAGGTACTCATTAAGACACAACAATGTCACTTTCTTATATCTGAAAAATAGCCTCCGAATATACGAGGTCTGGCTATTAAATAACGAGACTACGCGCACAGAAGACGTCCTAGAGGAGTAGGGGGGGGGGGGGAACGAATGCAGCGTTGGATAGCTGGAAGTGTGTACTATTCCAATACGAAAACACGTTTTTGTCGCTGTAGTAGTATTTTTTCTATAGAGGTTAGAAACGATCGTGTTTTTTTTCTCGTGCCGATAACAATGTGTGACGAAAAACATGAGCAACGGATCAATGTGAAATTTCTCGTTAAATTAAAAAAAACTCAGACTGAGTGCTATAAGTTGTTGAAAGAGGCCTATGGTGAGAATTCTCTATCTCGAATGGTATAAACGGTTTTCTGAAGGCCGAGAGAGCACCGAAGATGATCAACGTCCAGGTCGACCTGTCTTTGTTTCAACTCCGCAAACAGTGACCAAAATCAATGAAATTGTGCGCGGAGATCGTCGTATGAGCATTCGGATGATTGCTGAGACTGTAAACGCCGATAAAGAAACTGTCAGAAAAATTTTACATGACGGGTTGAACATGAAGAAAGTTTGTGCGAAGTTGGTCCCAACGCACATGCCCATAATGCGCTGTCTGTGAAGNGTTATTTAGCCGCTAGAGGCACTCCAGTGNTTGAACACGCGCCNNACTCGCCTGATTTAGCACCCTGNGACTTTTTCCTGTTTCCGAAAATCAAGCCTGCCTTAAAAGGAACCCGGTTCGAGTCGATGGAAGAGGTGAAGCGAAAATCGGCGGAGATCCTAAACGCTCTTACAAAAGAAGACTTCCAGCATTGCTTTGACCAATGGAAAAAACGAATGGAACGGTGTGTGGCGAGGGGAGGGGAGTACATTTAAGGGGAGCATTCGATTGTAGAATAATTTTTAAAATAAAACTCTTTTTCATAAGCAGTCTCGTTATTTAATAGCCAGATCTCGTAGACCCCAGTAGGACATTTGTAAAAACTGTAGACAAGTAAGCAATAATTTTGCCCTACCAGAAGAAAGGGGAAAGGGTTACAATCCCAAAATACTAGAAGAAATCCTCAAAGGAGTAAGACAGATTATTCAGACTTATAAGTTTTCCACTCACTTGATACGTAGCTGTTTGTGGGTTCTTTTGCACTGAACAGTTACCGATGGGACCCAACTCCCAATAGTTATCTCTGACATGGAATGCTTCACAGGCAGAATCGTCGTCTAATCTTTTACACTCACGACAATGAGCTGGCTATGGGGTTTGAACCTGGGATCTCCTGCTCAGGTTTAGCATATTCTTACATCACTCCAACTTGAGATAAGAAGTTTTGGTTTTCCTCTCTTTTTATCTCATGTTGTGGCTAACTTCTCCATTTCCCAAAACAATTTAAAGAATATTATTTTTGTAATGTTTGGAAAAAAAGGGACTAGTAAAGTTACAAATTTCCTATCCGTCAACAGACACAAACCCGGGTACTTAACGTATTCTCGGACAGTAGCAAGAGAATCCCGTAATTATTAAAGCCTTATATGTTAGTTATCCTCAGCAACTTACCTTCAGTGAATCAGTTGAAATATGTAGAGAAGGTTTTTTAGTTATTACTTTGGTACAGCCCCATCGCCTTTTACGCTGTGGTTTTTCTTTAGTTGCGTCACCTGTACAAAAGAGAGATCAATTTTCAGGCACCACCAGTTAAAGCAGTAATTCAGTCATTCATATATATTTGAGACCTTACAGCAGTCATACATACAAGTTTTATGACCATAGCTGTAATAACACCTCCACTTTACACTACCTGAAACAGTGCCCACTCTTGAAATACCCCACAATAAAGGTTTGATAGTCCTCTTACCTTGTTCACTTTGATTCTCCTTATTATCCTAAAAGAAAAGAAAAGGAAAACATGCATTAAAAAACAACAAGAGGTGTATATACAGTATTAAAAAAAAGTAATATTAAGTTTACCATTTCTTCTACATCCAACAAAGGAGGATCCACATGTCTTTTTAATTTGGGTGCCCGACCAATTGCCTTTGGTTGTTCCGTTGACAGGGATCTAGAAATAAAATGGTGTTAGGATTTTATACAGCAATACAGCTCTGAATTGTAAACCTGTTTATTATGCTTGCTCGATTTATTAGGCGCGAGTCCAAAAAAGTATGTTTTCTCATTTTATTATTTCTTTCCCGTGGATTATGTAACAGCTTACGTCTAACAGAGAACCCGCCATCTGCATCGCAACGATGCTTTTGCTACTCGTCGACACGTAGTACGTTACTTATTTTTAACATCAAATACAAGGGTCGTTTGGAAAGAAAGGGCCAGTAAGCCAATAATAAAAAGTAGTAACTTGAAAAATAAGTTATTACATCCAAAACTTTATTACATTAGTTTACTTTCCTATAGCCATTTAGGGAACTGAGGCACTTATAAGAGCTTTTGTACCCCTCATCATACAAGGTCACTTGCAGTGAGCTCAGGCAGTTCTCCACAACTAATTTAAGCTTGTCATTGTNCGTGAAGTTTCACAAGGCCAGGATGATGATTATATGTAGTGTTTAACNTCCTATTGACACCTGATGGGTCATTTAAGGACGATGAACAATGTTTAGTGTGATTAATGAAGACGAACAGACATCACAAACATCCATGCCTTACGCGGGATTCAAACCCACCAAGCAGGTTGGCCCGCGATGCCAGGAAATTTTTTAGGTGAATAAAGAAATGACAAAAGTAAAACTAATGTGATAGTTAAGTTTTGGCCATACACATTTTTTTATAATGACCTTCACACTCAGACTGGCTTGTAGAATAATTATTTACACTCAGGACAAAGTTTGTTCCCTCAGGACTTGCATATTTGTTAGTTCCAGTTTTTACCAAAACGTTGTATGCAACAACTGATAAATATTAATTTTTATGCCAGTGAATAAGAACATTCCTAATAGTGTTCCCAAAGAAAGAAAAAGTAGAGATCATTCTTATGTTTTCTGTGCATAGCTAACCAGCTGAAATATACCACAAGCTCATCACTGTGTAGAGACCCAATCACTTCAAAGTGTGTAGAAAACACTCTGCTAATGGTTTGACAGAAAACGTGTCTACCACCAATGTTTCAAAGCTGCTTGCATTTAATATTGAAAAATAACTTTGATGTGTACCAACGACTACTTACATTTTCCACTGCTCAAACAGGATGAAAGGCATTCATAATCAGTAAGGAAACTTATTGTTTAAGTTTTCTTATNAATTGCAAAAATACTCTGCTACAAGTACATTTTGTTGTGATTTCATTATTGCTTGACAAACAATCACAAACCTTTAAGGACATTCACAACATCCAGCCTTTTTTGTGTATCAAACCCACAACTTTTGTTATGAGAGCTGATTGACTTTCTAACTGCTGCACTGCAGTCGGCTCTTTTGAAGAAAACAATTATTTTGGTCACGACATTTCTTTATCATTTATATAAATCTTATTAAAAGTCATTAAACCAATGTTAAAATACTACAATTAAAACACAACCAAAACGAAGAGTTTTGTTCCCNAGTAGGTTTATGAAATACATTCCTAAATCATAACTATGAATGTTCCAGTGTCATTACTCACAAGTTTACAAAATCTGTTCAAAATGATAGCTCTGCTCTTTTAGTATTTGGTATAAAGTGGCCTTCACAGCCTCCAAAAACACATCTCTTTCTGAATAAGATGAGTGGAGTAGGGTTAAGTCTCAACGAATTGTATTTGGCTTCGGCATGGAGAACGACGAGAAACCTTCCGTTACTTAAAGACAATATATAAAACACTTAACACGACCAAAATTTTGTCACATTTTGTTTCAACTCGTGGTTTCTGATAACCTTACTTTCTTTAGAACCCACTCGATTGCACACAGGAGCCACCGAGACAGTCACTTACCTCGGTCGACTTCCCGAAGAACTGCCGCTCTTCACTCGTTCTTTAGTCCGACTTCTCCTTTCCTTATTTTCAGTGCTCTTCTTTCTTTCCCGAGTAGGACTGGGACTGGGACTCTCGCTACACTCGCCACTGCTCCTCCTCTTTTGCTTGTCACTTTCACGACCGCTTCTCGTCGGCTGTCCCTCTATTTCACGACTGCTCCGCCTCGCTTGATTCATGCTTTCGAGACTGATCCTCCTTAATCGACCATCGCTTTCACTACCGCTTCGACTAGACCTGCAGTAATTAATTAATGTTACACAAAGATGGCACTTTTTTTACTATCAACTTTACAAAACCACAGCAATATCTGAAACAAAACTATCAACAGAAATAAATAAACAACACATAACACCATCAATCAATACCCGTTTCAATTTGTCTCCCTCAGCAGGGATCGAACCCAGGACCTGTGGAACCTACTCTCCAGCTCATGTTAGCGATCTTATCATGCCTTAGACCTCTCGGCCANACAAAATTCTGACCTCGACTACCGGTATCTAAGGAACGCTGCCAACACGAACTTTGTCTCTGGGGTTTGCTAGTGTGCATAACATAGGTGTCTACCTAAATTGTTAATATCATAATAAATATGTCTATCTGGTAAAGCCACTGTACAAAAAGCAGTGCCTGTACCCTGCCTGAACGTACCCCAAAAGACAAAATTGTGGGGTAGCTTCATAACCCGCAGCAGCAGCAGAAGAAGAATAATAAGAAGAAGAATAATAAGAAGAAGAATAAGAAGAAGGAAGAAGAAGAAGGAAGAAGAAGAAGGAAGAAGAAGAAGGAAGAAGAAGAAGGAAGAAGAAGAAGGAAGAAGAAGAAGAAGGAAGAAGAAGAAGAAGGAAGAAGAAGAAGAAGAAGAAGAAGAAGAAGAAGAAGAAAGAAGAAAGAAGAAAAAGAAGGAAGAAGAAGAAGGAAGAAGAAGAAGAAGAAGGAAGAAGAAGAAGAAGAAAGAAGAAGGAAGAAGAAGAAAGAAGAAGGAAGAAGAAGAAGAAGAAGAAGAAAAAAGAGAGAAAGAAAAGCAATGAGGCCAATATTACAGATGTTTATAATGAAAGGTCCAAAGATGATGTACAAATCAAATTATTGTTAAAACTTTGCTTACATTTCCGNGTACACTGCTCCAAACTTCAGCAAGCTCTCAACAATTTTGAGTCGGCAGCAATTCACAAAAAACTAAAATCTATTCCATAGCATACTGTCTCACAATTTCAGTGCAACCTTTTCCATTTCACACCACATATTACCTATATACTTCAAGCTGCTTTAACATAGCCATAAATATTAATATAACATAGAAGTAGTATGCAAAATTCTTAGCACAGTCTCAACTTTCCCCATGTCTGAACTTACCCCACTCTACCCTATCTCATAATTACATACTTTGTTTTCTTTTTGTTTTACACAACGGCGCCTCCTTTTAGTGAACCCTTTCAAAGGACTGTCATTTCTGGTTTTCTACAATTTACCATCAGAGCGCCACGTACAATAGACGGTGCTGTGTACATCTGGGGTATGTAAGGTCAAGTGTGGTTTTGAGTTAACCGTTACATCAGGATTCAGTAAGTTACTTTTTTACACCGAAGCTAGACGTGGGAATGTGATCTATTTGCGAGTGTTTATTAGCAGACTACCTTGACGGTTCAGAACATAATGTGGATAAATTTGTTACAAAGAGTAAATGATGTAGTAAGTCTTCATCAGCTGTAAGTGTTGCTGCATATAGTGACATTGAAAAACAAGCGACTTTAAGTGGAAGCATGAATTCTACGAGACATTCAAATCCAGTGAACATTTCAAACGTCACTAAGACAGGTCGAAATTTTAATCATCCTTGGAAGATTACGTATAAGTTGTTAGAATTTGATGAAAGTAGTGGGAAAACATTCTGTGAAGCATGTAAAAATGCAAAAAATCTAAACTTCCAAATGAAACTTTAGGAGATAGAAATAATATTAAAGCTTTTGTTGTCGACAGGTTCTCTGCCTGGAATAAAGCACTAGAACGATTTAAAAGTCACGAGCGTTGTACAGTTCATCGTGCAGCTATACAGTCCGTCAGATCTGTAGACAGGGTAAGATACTGCAAATGAAAGAAGCAAGAATAGCTTTGTTAAAAATACTATCATCTCTAAAATATCCATGTGTTCAAGGAATGGCCTTCAGAGGACACACAGATTCTCACTCCATATGAGGTTGGATTGCAAAATCTTCTTCAGTCAGTTCAGCGTAAGGCGGCTAGATTTGTTTTGGGTCGTTATGGTAGGACAGATAGCGT
>KZ872785.1:16911-29047 GCA_003456935.1 Machilis hrabei
CTTGGTAAGTGAACGAAAATTTGCGTTTTAAGCGAAACGAAATTTCGTGCTACGCTTCGTTTGGATATGACAGAATCGATGCTGGTACTGTAAGTCTGCCACGAGTCTCTTACGTGTAAGTCTCATTGGACACTAGCCATAAGCCAAACTGCAAATCTAAGGTCTAAGACTTATATTTGTGAAGTGAAGGCATGCAGTGAAGAGCATACAAAGATATTTCACGATTACTAATCGAGGATTACATTATTACAAAGCGTTCACATTTTGGTTGTTACAATGTAATCTGCAAATCAGCTTGTTCAAGAGATGAATATATAACGAGTTACATTTTTCAAGAACTTTATCAGGGTCGCTTTTTTAAACGACAACAATGCCAGAACAAACACGACAAAATTAAAATGTTTATTCCATGTTTAATTAATTTAATATTAATACCAACAAAATTGTAACTATATTCACTTATAACTGTAACCCTGATTTTGAAAAGTTGATTTTTTGAGGCTGTGTGAAATATTAAATATTATTAATTAATATTAAATCTTGGTTATGGCTCATATATTTTGCAGAAAACAGAAGAACAAGCTTGGATATGGTTGGTGATGTCATCTATTGTGAACTTGTTGAATATCTTCATTACAGTTAGTTTTGGTTTGTTGGCACTTTATATGTCATTTGGAACAGAACATTTTGCTCTGTGGACTGTCGTTGCAGTTGAAATTATATTATGGGGTACGTATGTAACGTGGAGTGCATATTTATCTTTTACATAAGTTCTCACATATACTATAAGAGCTCATTAGTCCAGGAGAATAAATGGATTTGGGGTTTTCATTGTCTCTCGTTCAGACTGAATATCGTTGGTTCATAGTCCTTGTTGTAACTATAAATAATTACCCACCGCGTTTACTAGAGTAATACCCTACACCAAGGTATATTCTAGGCTTGTTACATGAATGACTTTTAAAAGTCAAAGTAGCACAATAAGTGTTAGATGTATTATAAACCACAACCGGTCCCAAATCACTCATGTTTTCCAATAAAATCATCATAGTAAAAAAATGTGTGTAACTAAACACTGTTAATACTAAAATGAAATTATTTAAATTGTATGTTGTCGTATGCTTCAAGCCAATGAGATGTTTAATTACTATAGTTCTCGAGATGTTAAACTTATAAAAAAAAAATGCAAGTTACAAAAGTTAACTTACCACATGGCTTATACTTCAATAGTCGCAGGGCCAGTTGTTCAGGCCGGTCCCGGTAGCCTAGTGGTTCCCCACTTGGCCTTGCACGCCGGAGGTCCCAGGTTCGATTCCTGGCTAGGGCTGGGTGTTATTCACTGTCTCAATAAAAAGTGTTCATCATCACCTTCATAAAAATAGTGAGTACTGGATATGTAAACCGGCTCGAGTAGCCGTAAAACCTCACATCATCATCAGTTGTTCAGGCTCGAATCCATGTGCTGAATTTAATGTTAAGTGTTTTGTGTTTGAGATCTGCAAGTTAAGTGTACTATATACATTCGGAGTGCTCATGCGCATCAAAATCAATTTTGAAAATAATATAAGTCTCTACAGAACCAGGTTCGAGCACTGTGAGGGAGAAAGGTCACTTGCATTCTAAACTCCATCACTAACTATATAAGGTTCAATTACAAGAGGTTGCAGTATTGCACTCTGTCAAAAAGTGCACTTCTCATTACAGTACCAGGTTCAAACTCTGGTGGGGACAGCTGACACACATCTCTAAACTACACAAGGTATAAAGGTTCACATCCTTTTACAACAATTGTGCAAAGGTGTCTAGACACAAAAGTACCCTAGCGTCTAAGGTACACTGCATTCTTACATAAACTAATGTCGACTTGTAATAAATGTATACCTCAGATATACAAACTTAAGTTTATANTATACTTTAACTGAGCTGGGTTTCGACCAGAGATATATAGAAGTAACTGGATTACCTGCTCCAATACGCTTTCTAGAGGAAAAGTGAAGCCAGGCGTGACGTCACTGCATGGTAGAAAGCCCAATCATCTGCTTCTATCATGTCACGTGACAGGACCCCTGACCGAGTACGCCTATGCCTCAAGAGAGAGTCTGCCATGCAGTGACGTCACCCATGGCTTCACTTTTGTAGTACTGAGCAGGCAATCCAGTTACTTCTATATATCTCTGGTTTCGACATGTAAAAAAAGTAAAGGTTAAACGCCCGCAATTGAGGTTAAAAACAGACTTTCAAAGACTCAGGTTTTTTAGAAAGCACAGCTGTTATAAAATTATACTAATGATTAGTATTTTTAGAAAGTAATGCCGGTGATTAGTTTCATACATAAATAAACCTTGAATGGTTACAAGGTAATGTTTAGGTGGCCATAATTTCATTAAAACTCACTGTATATTCTTTCACATACAACTATACTGTATAGCTAAGATTTATATACACAAGGCAGCATTACTTGTTTATGTATATACAGGGTATCCACGTTAATTGGGGACAGGAAATAACGTTCGAGATTTACATGAATTAGACAATTTTTCAGAACTAATGGTCTAGGGCTCTAGGGTACCATAGAACTGCAATTTGTCGTAATTTCCATGTGTGTAACACCCGCAGAATGCGCATACGCGATACCAACATTTTTTTCTTAATGGTGATTACTATGTTTGATTTTCGTATCTTTTAAAGATGTTTATTCTATGATTCTTCGTTATTAAAACACAGTTCATTAACCGGCCATTTTTGAGACATAAATAAGAAAAGGTTACATAAGTTACCAAAAAAAAAAATGTCAAAACGTGAGTATGGTTTGTTTAAATGTATTTGTAAAATGACATGGAGCTATTTGAACGTATGCTCAAATTGTGAGCCACCTTCTAGTACACAATTTGATCATATGCTCAAATTGTGATACACTTTCTAGCATACCTGCTTCCGCGCGTTTTGGTAAATTACTGTATGTAACCTTTTCATATTTATATCTCAACAATGGCCAGGTAATGAACTATGTTTTAATAACGAAAAATCGTGGAATAAGCAACTATAAAAGATACGGGAATCTAACAAAGTAATTACCACTTAAGAAACAAAAGTTGGTATTGTGTATGCGCTTTTTGCGCGTGTTACAAACATGGAAATTACGACAAATTACATTTATATGATAGCCTAGACCAGTAGTTCCCAACAGGTGGTCCGCGGACCCCTAGGGGTCCGCGAACGATGTCATAGGGGTCCGCAAAATGTCACTGAGAAATTAAATTATTTTGTATTTTACTTGACTTGCAGTAACTATTATCCTAATCTAGTTCCCGCGTTAGTTCAGCAGGTTATTCATCAGCTTTTACAGTCAACTGTCACTAGCTTAGCAGTTAATCTAGCGCCAATATTAGGTACTAGTACTAAATAACTGGGTTATAAACACACGTAAATAACACGATCTTTCACAGAACTGCTAAGGGGTCCTTGTCAGTATAGCGACGGATGAGGGGGTCCTTGAAAAAATTTTGTTGGGAACCGTTGGCCTAGACCATTAACTCTGACAGATTGTAAACTTCGTATAAATCTCCAACGTTATTTCCTGTCCCAACTTAACGTAAACATCCTGTATAATGCAATTTAATATGTTTAGTATATAACAAGACGTGCAATATTAGTGCATATTACCGAATTAATCTGAAACTGCGAGGGCTATGATATTAAGTCGTACTCTCGAAATTGTTAAGTACATTTACCACCTATATATATTTATATGTAATGAAATAAGGAAACTACGTACGTACACACACAAAATCTACAGAACATTGTTAATAAATCTTAGCTATACGATCCGTGTCTTGTCCAATTCACATCAACTTATTATAGTTTTGCAGAAACTATATGAACACGAAACAGTTTCGAGTTTGATAAGTGTTTGTATTTAACGTTTTTATTCATGCAAATTTCTTTACTTTTATGAGTGCAGTGATTTAAGAAAGTCTTGTAAGAAACACTTCATTCATTTCTCTTAAATGTCAAGTCCAGCAGAGATCAAGAAAATGCATTGTTAATCAAATTATTTTACTTTTTTTCAGATGGACGTTCAAAATTTCAAATTAAGGTTTGCTCTAATCATGACAAATTGGTATCAAAGCATCAACTGAAGAAACAAAAGCCACCAGACAATGTAAATGTATAAGCTACTGAATGAGTTTTCTTAATCGAAATAAAGTGTTTAAAAATCATGTACATTTTTTTTCTCATTTCTTCAATTACGAAATTTTGTTTTCGGAATCATTGTCTTATTGTTATGTGCGATTGACTTTTTGTTTAAATTTTGGAATAATTTCTCTCTTATCATTCATCTTTCAAGATAATAAATAAGTAGTAATTTACCATTGAATCTTAATATATGGGTCATTTTCACAAAAAAGGTGTAATTCTAGATCCCAATTGCAAAAAAAAAAAAAGTTCCAAAATCTCGTATCAACTTCCAAAAACCTGTTTTTCAATCTTTATAATTTTAAGTGAAAGGCAGGATATCAATTTTATTTCAGTTTGGTTAAAATTATTTTAAAATAATTTAATTATGATATGAAGTCACAGTTTTATAATGGCTCCCATTTGGTCCCAAAATAAAAATATGAATTTCAGTTTTACATGACACAATAAAGGTAAACACTTCTTAATATCATTTGTGGTTCAAGTATAATTTTTTGTAAAGCTTAAGCTTAATTTTTGGTTAACAATAAATAAGAATATTATTTTAATTTTGTCCACAAGGTTTTAAGTCACTGGTCTAATGTAATATATAATACACGTTACAAGTTCTAGGAACATTTTATTGTATTTTCAGAGATGTGTGAAAGTTGGCAACAATGATTGTGTTTAAAATGGCTGACTGTGGAGTTGAAAGTGGAGGAGCTGATATCTGAATAAATTGTTGATTTCTTGCATTTAGATGAGTACCTTTTTTGCAGTCACTGGTATAACAGTTGCTATTATTTTCAGAGATCATATTTAAATATTAGTTACTAGCAAATCAGCTTTCATTTTATAGTATTTCAGTGAGCTTCTTAGCAAATCTTGAACAGTGCTTTCAGTTTTGTTTGCATTATCCTAAAAACAATGAATGTGACTGGTCTAACAGTCACTGGACTAACAACCTCTTGTTAGACCAGTGACATTTCCTGTTAGACAAGTGACTACACCTGTTTATAAATAATTGTTTATTATTTTAACAGTAAAATAGGTACAGTATAGGCTTACTTAACTTGTGCTATAACTTTTTGTACTTATGAGTGTAGCTTTAATATACAGGATGACGCAAAAGTTACTTTACACTTGGCAAATTAAAAAAATATATATTTTCAATTATACATGCTTACATTTCACTTTTTTGTTGTTGTTGTTCAAAGTGTTTCCCTTCTTCATTAATACACTGTTGGAGTCTGTCTGGATCACTCCGACACACTCGAAGATACAGCTCAGTATTCTTGTGCAAAGTCTCGAAGGCCTCCTCAATGTAAACTTTCAGATCTTTAACAGTTTGTGGTTTCCTTCCATGCAATTCGTCTTTAACTACACCCCACAGGAAGAAGTCCATTGGGATGAGATCGGGTGAACGTCGTGGTATTTCAATATCTGTACGCCGTCCTATCACTCTTTGGTTTAAAACTTGATTGAGGTACAACCGTACATCTCTAGCATAATAAGGAGGAGCTCCATTGTGCTGGAAGTAGAGTTGATCAAAGTTGTCCATAGGAGTCATGATTCCTGGAACCACTTCCCGAAGTAACTCCAATTAAACATTTCTATTGAGATTACCGTCAATAGAGTAGAGTCCAATTACACCACGTGAAGATATTGCACCCCAAACTTTACATCTGGTTGATTCAGCGCTTGCTCTAAAACAGCACATCGATCTTCCGTGTACAAAAAAGTACAGTTATGCCGGTTCACGTGTACCGATAGCTTTAAGGTGGTCTCATCCGACCACAGTAGTGTTACTAAATAAATAGGGATAAACCTTATACTGATCGAGCATGACCTCACAAAATTAAAGTCTCCTGTCTGGATCATCTTCCAACAACCCATGCAACAGGCGCGGAAAGTATTCTTTGAACTTTTGTTCATGCAAAAGCCTTTGGATTGACCGACGCGATATTTCGGGAAACTCTACAGCTAATCGTGTTGTGGAATTCATTGGACTCTTCATCATAGCCAGACAGTTCATGTTCCTCGGTGCGTGCTGTCCTAGGTCACCCACTACGAGGTATATCCATAACACTAGCTTGAGATTCGATTTTTTTTCGTAAATCGTAAATATGCCTACGCGACGGTGGATTTGACGTAAAATGTTCTCTCCATTCGTTTCGAACAGCAGTCATACCTATTTTGTAACAATTTCAAAATAGTATTATATACATAAAGTTTAGATTTTAACAGGTCTTTAAAGTAATATGATATATTTTACTTTGTGATAATTTTAATTGGCATAATTAAGACTAATTGCCGTGGACATGCCCTTATAATGTTAATTAATTTTAATTCAGTTAATCATTACTGTGCAGGTGTATTGATATTTTATTAAAGTGGAGATCCTATTTGTCCCCGATTTTCTCTACAATGGTGATGATGTAGAGGCCCTACAATATTTAATGTCCATGTTTATAGACTAATATTTGTAAAAAGAGATAACAAATTAAGGTTATTTGATGTTCTATTTATGTGACCACAATCATAGCTTAAATAAAGTGCCGTTTATTTTTAAAATAGCCAGGTAATACTGCAAATCAGGAACATTAAGATTTATAATTGAACGTGACAAACAACTTTTATGAATTATTTTTCTTATATTTTGAAAAGTTATACATTATTATTATTTTTAACTTGTAGGGTGGACAAGAAGAAAACAGCACAAGATAACAGAAGAAGACACTAAGGATATAAGAAAAATCTGATTCAGATCCAGATAAAATAACAGTTTATTTAGTACATCGGTGAGAAAATTATCAGAAACGCAAGGAATCGGGCATACTTAAAAAAATTGCAGATTATGGGTGATGAGATGCAAAAGCAATCAGAACTGCCTGGAAAGAGCGACAGAATAAATGTAGAGAGAAGAAAAAAGCTGAAATGTAAGAGAAGTTTCAGAATAAATTTGTCCGAATATTTCTACAAGCAAGCAGCAAAGTTCTGGAAAAAAACGCATGAAGAAAGATCGGGCAACATGCTACCGAAGAAATAAAGAATTAGAAAGACAGTTGAAGAATAAAGATAATATCATTGACACGCTTAGGAAACGATACAATATACGTTTGAAATTGAAGGAAATAAAGAGAATTGGGGAAGTGGCATCACCAAACACATTTGTAAACAAGCAGTTGGTTTCAGATAAACAAAAATTTGCAAACAGTGTTGTTCGTCAGCTTGTTTTTAATCAGGCTATAGCAGACAATTTAAGAAAAGTGTATGCGAGTGGAAGTAAATCAATAAAAAAGGCTTGCCATAGACTTATTTTAACTCCTACAAAGATTCTTAAGAAGTACAAAATGAAAAATGAGTTGCAGAAAAAGCTAAATGTTCCAAAAACCATACACGAAAAAAAACTTGTGATAGATCCTGTTAAGGAAAATCCCATTAGAAAGAAAGCGCAGTCGTTATACTTACGAGATGACGTGAGTCGCGTGTTCAATGGGAAGAAATTGACAATCACACGGAAAAAATTCAAAATGCAAAACCGTTTGTTAAATGACATAATTACAATTTTTTATAAAACATTTGGAATGGAATTTCCAAACTTTAAGTTGTCCTAAAGTACATTCACACGTCTTCGACCATTTTTGGTCGTAAGCACCCGTGGAAACTAGAATATGAATGGTAGGTGTCACCGAGCCACTGCGCAGTACCCTGTGACGTCAGCGNAGGATACACNGTATGACTTGAGTATATCTATTCCCGCGTTTTCTTTCGGGCTGGCTCAGGTATTGGCTGGCTAGCGCGGTATCCTCCNCTGACGTCACACGACCTGCGCGTGACACCTACCGTTCATATTCTAGTTTCCGCGGTAGCACCATCAGAAAAAGATCGTGACATGTGCATGTGAAAATCATGTGAAAATTTCCGTTTGATCTTATAAAAAAGAAATTGTCTGAAGTTTACAGATTTGCAGTCTGCATCTTCAGTCCCCAAACTAAAGACTAAAGATTATACCTACAATACCTGTTTAATATGTAAGGAGAAAGAAGTTCCCATGGATATTACCAGTGACTATTCAACTTACTGGCAATACAAAGGTATGCTCTGTCAGTTAAAACTCATATAAAGATACGAACTGATGTAAAAAATGTGGTAAACAATAAGAAAATTCCCAGAAACATAATATGCATCTTATGACGTAAAGCTGTTCACACATTTAAGTTGTATTTTTAATATGGTCGCATAACGGAAAGAAAGATACTAAACTACACTTACTACTTGATAGAAATCTTAAGTTGTTAAAACGTAAACTAAATCCGAAAGCTGAATTATTTGAGAAACTACTTGTGACTTCACTACACAAAAACTTTAGTTGTTAAATGATCGTTGTATTACAGGTATGCGGCTTAATAATGTCCAAATAGATTCTACGATACTCCCCTATGTCCGGATATTTCTAGATGCTATAATACGCTTTGATAAACGTGTGTAACGTCTTTGAATTTTTATCAGTGAACAACTACATCTGGAGGCTACACAGGTATTTCGTTGCTAAGGCAACTATGGCTTCAAGGTTTTGATACAAATGTTAGTCAATGCTTCCTTATAGATAAAAGAAATTGATCTACAGTAGGATCGAACCAGTGCATTTTCAGCAATAAAAAATATGTCTATAATCTAAGTTGGACCAGTAGAAAACGATCTGAGTATTTTGTTTCAAAATCTGACCAGCAAGTCCTAAGAAATAAGCGGACATGCATACATCTATACATCCGATCACACATTGAGTTTTATATATAGATATTACAAGATTTGGTACCATTTCCATATGAAGTTACATCATTCTGTATTAAGCTAGTTCCTCAAAGATGAGGCGCAGCGACGTGCGGTCAGCGCTGCGGTCTGAGTCGCCAATGATCACTGGATAAACTGTATTTAATCCAACGATCATTGCCCCGCACCCCCCGCACCTTACCACGCTTCACCATTGAGGAACTAGCTTTACACTAATTTACATAAATCATTCATCCAAATTTCTGCTAACAACATTAGCTTTTCATACACAAATTACTGAAATTTCCTTCCACCAGTGGCGAATGCTGAATTACGTGTTGAGCAAGCTCTCTATGTTGTCCATGTGCGTGTTTACATAAAGTACAGTTTACACAAAAAGTTCACTAACCACAGTTACAGTTAAAGTTTAAATGGATTCTGCAACTGTTGATAGTGAACTTTATGTAAGCAATGTTCATTCGGTAAAAATGCAAGCTGGCAACATTGAGAGCTAGCTCAACACGTCACTCAGCCTTCGCCTCTGCCTTCCACTTAATAGGTTTGTATTAAAGATTCTACGGACATATAATTTACATACCAGGATGCCAGTTGGATTATGTTGAATAAATTTGGTATGATATGATCTGAACCTTAATAAAAAAATAATAGTAGTGTAACATACAAGTAACTAGACTGAAAAACTAGTTATTACTATTGTATGCATTCTTAAACAAATTTTACTCTTCTAAGGTGAACAGTAGGTTGGATTTTTATTTTTTTGAAAACTTATGCAGTTCCGGTGTCACTGGGTCATCGTGTATAGTGAGGTACGGGATCGATACCAACCACGTGGTGTTGGCATGCTTTTCATCACCGCTATTAAAAGAAAGTACTTCCGTCAT
The DNA here is from genome assembly GCA_003456935.1 of Machilis hrabei. Taxonomy (NCBI): domain Eukaryota; kingdom Metazoa; phylum Arthropoda; class Insecta; order Archaeognatha; family Machilidae; genus Machilis; species Machilis hrabei. Next base: position 26,763 of record KZ872785.1, read on the forward strand.
CACTAATTACCTCAATGTGAGGGTAGAGAGGTCCAAGGGTTGGAAACTCGAGGAAAAATTTGGAACTGTAGTAGTCCGTTCTGTGGATAAAAAGCTTGACCATGTGAGGATAACACAAGTCTCTTTGCATAGTAGTACGAACGTGGAAATCAGCACGAAGAATCAAAGATACGAGCTCAGTAGAGCAGTGACCGTGCAAATAATGGCAAAACAGACAAATGTCAGAGACTGCATGCTGATGTGAGAGATGGTATAAAGAACTAGTGAAAAATCAAACGAAAAGCTTGCCTTCGTACTGAGTCGAGGAGAATGAGATAGATTTTTAGGGCCGCCACTCAATATGTGTTGACCACCTATGATCGCACTGTAAGTACGTAAATAAATACGTCATCGTTATCGTCAAAAACATTTTTTTTCGCAAAGGTATAGGTTTTTACTCTTTCCTGTGGTAAATAAATGCCAGATGATGCAAGTTACTGGATATTAAGCCCCCCTGGATTTTAGAAAAATTATATAGTGCTACAGTACCAGCATCGATTCTGTCATATCCAAACGAAGCGTAGCGCGAAATTTCGTTTCGCTTAAAACGCAAATTTTCGTTCACTTACCAAGCTACGAAAAATTAAATTCGCTACTACGTCTTTCAGGCTTCGCCTGAAAGACGTAATAGCGAATTTAATTTTTCGTAGCTTGGTAAGTGAACGAAAATTTGCGTTTTAAGCGAAACGAAATTTCGCGCTACGCTTCGTTTGGATATGACAGAATCGATGCTGGTACTGTATTTAATATGTTCAGTATGGTTTTCAGGCTAGGGTTAATTGAAACATTACTTTTAATAGGAATGTTAATATACGTAGGATCTTTAGGAATGCCATATTATTAAATGATGAGGACTACTCGTATACGAACATTATATTAAGCTACAGTTGCTGTAACGGAAGATAGTTTCTGATCGAGGTATAATGTAGTTTCAGCGTGAATCAACTAATGAATCAGGGTTTAAGGAGTGAAGGAAACGCCTGTTTGACATGTTGAGCCACTGTATTTTATGAAGGATAGGAGAATTGTATTTCGTTTTTCTAACTTTACAAGCAAAACTATTACAGATGTATGGGATTTTTTTAATCTTAGCAGCCAAGTGTTTTTCCATAGTGTCATATACAGAGTCAGCGTAGTCGAGATAGGAAAGGATAAGACTCTCATCTAGTCTCATCAGTTTAACTGTTTCTGATAATAGTTTTTTGAATCTGTACAAAGTTTGAAGTTTGTAGTAAGATTTACTGCACTTATTGCTTACGTGTTTATTCCAACTAACATAAGTGATGAGTCAAAAATAACACCCGGATTGATATGGCTTTCCGTGAGAGGCAAACAGTGTTATTTTTTACAATGTTTGACATGTTAGAAGAAACTAATTCATCTTTTACTTTGTTTAAACACACGAGAACACCTAAAAAAAAGTGTAAGACTTTCTTACAGAATTGTAGCAAAGCAAATTATATAGAGACTACACAGTTACAAATAACTAATGTAGTAGTATATATAAAGATATATCAATTATTTAAAGATCGAATGGTTCTTTATCATTTCCGAATTGGTCTCCAGGTATTTCGTACATTAGAAAGACCCTAAATACTATATCACATCTAAATCTAAAAAATAATATAACATTTGTGTACGGCTGATGTTTTGGGCTTTTGTACAACGTTGAATGTACTTGTCTTTCTACGTTTTCAGCTAATTCCAATACTTTTCTTTTGGGAGATAGGATTTTGGCGTGAAGAGCACCTCATTTGCGGTGGTGTTTGGGGAGTCCCGATGGACCTTGATAATCCGTGTGAGGGTTAGGTGAGGCTTTGCTCAGTTCGTACCAATATCCGCTGCAATTACACTAAAGTCAATTGTAGGGAACATTTTACTTTTGGTGATAAGGTAGCTGTTCCAAAATATCTTATACGTTTAAATGAAAGAGCTTTAATTGTAGTGATATAAATACCAGATAGATGCTTTCAATTCTGATACATTTAGAAAATACTGTTTTGAACTAATAGATGAAGTATGTTCCCAAGTACTGCAGTGGTCACGTGCTGTTTCAATATACAGTACGTACCGTGAAAGTGCATTGATTGATTATTTGAGCTTATGGTCCTTCAATTCCGACAGCAAACTTTTTTTTTTTTTTTTAGTGTTAGTGCCCCGGGAACCGCCTGTAGGCATTACTTCCGGGGCGTTACAACTAACGTTTATGGCCACTTTTTATTCCGACATTACGTGCACACATTTAA
>KZ872790.1:13265-33801 GCA_003456935.1 Machilis hrabei
TTTTTTGTTTAATTTTTATGTATTAATTTTGTTCATAAATCCTATCTGAAATAATAAAAATGTTCACATCATAATTGAGCTACAATAAAAAAAATCACTGTCCAATTATTACTAAAATTGGAACGTAATCGTACTACACGGTTACATCGGACAAATGTTGCATAATATTATTCCTAGCGCGTTTGGCACGTGATGAACTTACATTATAAGTAAGAGGACGTTGGTTTGTGCAATTACAAACAAACTGATCGGTAGCGAAGAGTTAATTTTACTCAACAGTTAGGTTTGAACTGGTTGGATAATTGTTATTAATCTTTTATTTTTAACGTCGTTGTAACATACGAAAAGAATATTGATCCGTAGTTGATCCAACAAGGTAAGTCTTCATTTTATAACTATACATCCCAAGTAACGATCATTTATGGCCATCTGACTCTACAAATTGTATGAATTTTGTCCCCAAAAATCGCTGCTAATGGACGACAGATTATACGATAACGACGGATGAACAATCTTGACGAAAGGTAAGACAATAAAAGGCCGTGAAGTAGATCAACACTCCTCTTTGATAGACGTACTGGTCTGCACTCGCTGATACATCTATTTCCTAAATCGTCATCTGAACACGAATATGGGAGAAATAAATAGACACAAACAATTTATACATAACCAAAATGTCTAATTAAACAAATCTCCTCTCTGTTGTACATACAAATGATGTTCAAATATTTCCCCATTGCGTTGTACGCACAGAACGTTCTACCCTACGAGCTAAAGAATCTTGAACACGACCTAACATGGCAGGGGTGGTGTCATGACATGGTTGATCAACTCCATGGCACAGCTGTGCTGCATTAAGAGCTCTTGCTTCATACATATTGCTTTTGATGTAACCCCAAAGGAAAAACAAAATCCAAGGGCTAAGATCAGGTGACCTTGGCTGCCATTCGACTGGTCCATTTAGTGCTATCCATCTAACATTAAATATTCTCGTTGTGCGAGTTCTTACTGCAAGTGTACCGTGCCCCGGATATCCATCTTGTTCATACCACATGTCTCTTCTAGTCTCCAGTGGAACATGTTCAAGTAAGTTAGGTAGCTCTGTGCAATGAAATCGTAAGTATGTTATCCTATTTTGTTTACCTACAAAAAATACGGCTCTATTACCTGATCTCCCATACCAAACGTTTACAATCCAACAAACTTGAAGAGGGCCCTCGCTCATCCAATGAGGATTCCGATCGGACTAATGGTGACTATTTTGACGATTGACGCAACCATTATTGGAGAATGTGCACTTGTCTGAAAGTCACGTTAACGGTCAACGATCCACAGAACATCACGCGACGTTGACAATCTTCTCTATGGAGAGCCTGGTTAAGGCATACCTTATAAGGGTGAAACCCGTTTGTTCTTAAGGATTATTTTTACTAACGCGTGGCTAATATTTACAATATCAGCAGCGATTGTCCTTGTAATACACTGTGGATTAACGGAAACGTGTTGGAGAACAAGATATGCAACGTCTCCTTCCAATACACGTCAATTTCGGTTCCTCGGTGTACTGAAAGACTCAGTTTCTCGAAGACGATTTTCAATGTGGGAGAATACCCGCACTACAGGATGTCTTCTGTCACGATACTAATAATTCCGTGCAGCCAAAACAGCATTCCTGCGTGCTTGAAAATATACATACAGCATAGCCACATATTATCCAGTTGGACAAGACATGTTATAATAACAGATACTGTAACAACAAACTCGCATAAGAATACACCTTACTTCGCACTATCCTTTGCTTCGAGCAAGTGACAGTTTGAAGGCAACGTGCGGTTTTATAACCACCACTGGCATGCACATTCTAGCAACTGTTTCTACCACATCACTCCGTCGTAGCGTCTTTATCACTAGATTTACATTTAACTAGAGAATTTAATACAAGGGAATTACACTAGCCACCTGTTGACTTTAAACTTTACTTAATCAGTAAAGTTTTATCGGGGAAAGATGTAAAGTAAAACATAGGTATTTGGGTTTGTAATTAATAAAATCCTACCAGTCCTATCTTTAATTTTAACTTTCTAGTTGTTAAACAAGGGCTATTAACATTTGTTTGATGTTGTTTTACTAAAACGTAGATTTAATTTAGTAATATTTCATTCATAAGCGTAAACATGTTATTCTGCCAACAAAACGTTTAAGCGAAAACTAATAATTAGTGATCATACTGGTTTTAGAGTGTGACGAACCGTTTAAGCGATGTATACATGTTTTCCGTTCAGGAACTGTATTTGTCTAAATAATAATAAAAACAAAATTACATTGTTGGTTTTTGGTATGTCCAGAATTCCCTGTATAATGAGGTGGGTTATCCTCTGCAAATCGCGTGAAAAACTTGCCGACTACACCCTTTTGCTTTCCTCACAAACAGCTGATAAGGAACAGTGATTCAGCTCTATTTCCATGTGTATTGTGGGTTGCCAATACAATGAAAAAGTACGGCTTATCGTTTACACATGGTATATATTTGGTGCGTTTCCATCAGCCCTCTCTGGGCTGCATCATTTATGAATTCCAGTTCAAGTGCGTTTCCATTAGGAGACCTAGTAGTTCACCCGAATTCGATACTGAAAAGTACGAGGATCTTCCTTCTGACTTATATTCAGAAGAAATATTAATTTACCCACAGCATTGTCATGAATTAGAGGAGACCAATACATTGATAAGTAAATAAATACAGGGTCATTTGGAAGTTTTGGATCAATGCTTTACTTCTGATAATACGTGGGTGCTGGGGGTGGCGGGGGTGCTGGGGTACTGGGGGTGCCGGAGGTGCCAGGTAAATAACTTACANGTAATTAATTTTAAATTGTATTAATAGTTTATCTGTGCTGTACAGCAGGTCAGGACCTATTTTTAAACATTAAAACCCAATTTTTACGCAGGAGAACGTGATTTACTATAATAGATAATTACAAAAAAAAACTAATTCTTATGAGAAGCATAAAAATTGAGCCTGTAGCATGCATATCAGGATGTAATGAGAAACTGAGCATATTGTTATACCATTTTGGTTGTGTTTATGGATCAACCTTGCTCATAACCAATAATGTTTATGTGCCTTTAGAGCTTTTTATGTTTTGATGCTCGAGTTGATCTACTTTGTAATTTGATAACCAGATAGCGTTATTGTTTATAAAATCCATGGTACAATTAGGCAACTTGACGCCCGGCGATGCTAATCCGCCATTCTTTGTGTCACCGAGCCATCTATGCCGGCAATTTTTTTACATAAATCCAGAACTATCTCTGGTGACTTTCGCGTGGCAACACTACACATACTGCGTACGAAGTTTGTTGACAATTACTAATATTGACGTTGTTTGTGTTAGTGTGCATTTGTTTACAAATGTATAAGTTTTATTGCGCAATATCTGCTGGGTAATATTTTATTTCTATCGCGGTATTTCTCAGTCAGACAGAAATAAAATAAACAAGTTCTACGTGGAAATAATAAGACTATATTGAGATCGACTAGAAATAAAATACCCACAGTATTAATTTTTGTGTAAAGTCAGCAAAAATGTGTTGCCATAGTATAGTGTGACAGAGTAGTCGTCCAAAAAGCAACAAATTCAGTGTGTTGCCTGCTGGCGAGTTGCCAAGAAATCGCCATACAGTAAATTTGCTAAATTTTATTGTTTTTCTTTCCTAAGAGCGATTATAGTAAAAAAGGACCATGTACAGTGTGGGACTTTGATGGCTTCCATGGCCGATTGAGAAACAAGTAGAATGCGAGTCTAGGTAGAATCACCCCTTACCGCCACTGCACCTGTTTTCCCTTCCCATTCAACGCGTCACAAATACGAGTTTGAAAGAAAAGAAGCACCTGTAGCTGACAGCCTAGTCGTAAAGATGTCATCATTTGGACAGCATATTAAAGTTAGGAAAATATCACTACCTGACTCAATGGCTGTTTGGCCGAGGGGTTCGACCTCCTTGGCAGAGTGGGTGGAGTATCTAACTCTTAACCCAAAGGCTGTTGGTTCGAATACCCACTTACAATTATTTATTCCGTGTTACTCTAATTGTACGACATAGTAGATTCAGCCAAATTAATTATACGCTAACCAATAGCTGTATTTAAGCCTCCCTTGGCATATAACACCAAATTGCATGGTCTGAACAAATCACGTATATTAATTTATTCCGTGGACAACTAATTGTTTGACGTAGTAACGGCACCCACACTTATTATACAGTATCCAATTTACGTATTTAGGCCGCTCTTAAGTGATAAAGCCAAATAACACTGTCTGACCCAATCGTGTAGAATTGCGTATTACGTGCTGAACTAACTATACGATATAGGGTAGCCACCATTAGAACAATTTTACGCAATTACATATCCCTGAAAATGAAGTGTTTCAATAGGTCAGGAGAAAAAAAACGACAACCTATCCCCAATCACGTACAATTATTTATAACATGCTCAAATAATTATACGACATACTGCAGCCACTCAAATTAAATGCACTCTGTCCAGTAGCCGTATTGAGGCTTCTTTAACGTATAAGACCAAATTAATAAAGCTGGTTGGACTATAGCCGTAATGCGAGTCAAACCAACGTCGAATTGCACGTTAGAGGTTGGACAGCTCGGCACCGGATTTTAAGATGTCGGTGCGCATCCAAGATGGCAGCAAGCACAAGGCAAGATGGCGTCGTACGTAAAGGTAAGATGTCTTCGGGCGCAACTGCAAGGTGGCGCTGAGTGCAGTCCAAGATGTTTCAGAGGTAATCCTAGATAACAGCAGGTGCAACAGGAAGTGGTGCAGTTCCAAATGATGCAAACGATGCAATCCTAGACGGCGGTGGATTAAAGTATGTGATGCGTTATTTTACATAGAACATTTAGCGATGTGTCCCTCACTTTTAACGTACGTTCTGGTGAAAGACGTCTACGATTATACCTATCTTAAAGAATCTCTAAATTTCGCATTTTTACGTGGAGCACTTAGTTATATGGCCCTCAATTTTAACGTAACTTCTAATGAAAGATATTTAGGAGTATAGGTTTAATATGATTTGAAAATGGTATATATATATATATGTAGTGCCACGATTTAATTTGACGAGTTACTACCCAGTGAGTTCAAAAACCTGATTTCACAAACTAATAGTCCTTCAAATGGTCGAGCTAGTGTATGCAACTATAGATTTGATTTGATGTTACCTCAAAGAGATGATGTATTTGGAAATACATATTGTAGTCATCCTGTGACTAATCTATGATGACTAGATATAACCACCACCATATAAAACAAAGAAAGTCAAGGTTTGAACTGATGTCACCTCAAAGAGGTGATACATCCCATGACTAATTTAGATTTACTAATTTTTTACAAAGTTAGATAAAAGTTGGCAGGCGCTGTTTGAACTGACGTTACCTGAGAGTAATGATGCATGAGGAAGTACACAGTGAAGTCAGAATGTAAATAGTCTATGATGGGTCATTGTATGCACGACCCAGATAAACGGTCACAGTCCACAGTCAGGATTTAATCCGATACACCCGATTACTGCTCTCCAATGACTTAACCTCTGACTATTTTTATGTTCGTAATAAACTGAGTTAGATAATACTCATCACCAAACCATGATTCATGTAATTTTGTATTTAACATAATACACTTACTGTGGTGACAAAACCTTTACCACTATTAACATGCGATACCTTTAAATGAGGAGATGTTGTACGAGGGTAGTTCCAAAAGTAAGGTTCACTTGAAAAAATTATATATTTTATTATATACACCTCGCGACAGCATTCCAACATGTTTTTAACGAATGGCTTGCAATAATTTCCGTAAAGTTTCAATGTAATGATCAGCATTAAGATTTATCCTTTGTGAATGAAATCAACCAACAACAGTACCTTCTTGTCCCAGAACAATGTCGCCATAAGTTTACGAACATTATTTTGTTGTTGCCTTGAATTTTTCTGCAATTGCAGATCGTTGATGTGTCCATATCATGGAGTCCCTTTTTGTTTCTGGGATATTGTGGTAGATCAACGTTTTATCTCCGGTGACAATACTGTTGAGGAAGTCTATTTGATTTCTGTTGGGATTTTTTTGTTTTGTATTCAGAAATTGAATAACTGCTTGCACTTCCACACTAGACGCGTTTTCTATCAGAGGCATTATGTAAACTAGCTGATATAACCTTGACATAAACGACAAACAATAAACAACACTGCCACCTAGATTAGAATTACCTAAAGCTTGCAATGAAACATGATGGGGATCATAATTGCATTTCTACCCGTATGGCAGCGCTAATGTACCTTACTTTGGGAACTGCCCTCGTATATGGTTGATAATGCTTTTGATTTTGACTACACGTGATTTTTTGTTTTTTATAATGTGCAACAGAACATATGAATTTGGTTCTTAAGATAATTGATTTACACAAGTGTAAAACAAATGATACATAGACAGAGCCGTTACAATCCTTTTCAGTGTGTATTGTGCCATAATCGAATATTGTTCCATTTAAACAAGTGTTTGCTCGTGTACGTGAGCAAGAAATCGTCTACAAGTTTGCTCAAAATGTATCTATCTGAGCACTTTAAGAGTATTCGCTACATCCGTGCAAAAAAATCACCCTCCCGGAAAACAAATAGCTTAATTTCAGGATAATTTTAAACAAATCGGGGAAATTAAAAAAGGAGGAACAGAGAACAATGCCTTGTGTTGAGTTTGGTTTAAAGTTTCCTAAAAGTAATTAAAATATAATATGTGCAACTTAGTAATTTCGGATTTTTTTACCAAAATTGAAGAAATCACCAAATTGCATATTTTAATTACTTTATGAAAATTCCACACCAAAATCAACATAAGACATTCATCTATGTCCCTCGTTTTTTAGTTTCACGGATTTGTTCAACATAAGCTTAAAATTAAGCTACTTGTTTTCCGGGAGCGTGATTTTTGCCCTAGCTGTAGCGAACACTCCTAAAAATGTGTTTGTTAAATGCACACACATCAATACGATGAAATTGTACATACAAGATATGACAGGTTGCTGATCACATATGAGCTGAAGATGATCACTGATAAATTTATTCACTTTACACAGTTTTATTATATCCTCATTGACGAGTGTAAATGATTCCACACCGTCTTCCCACTGTAACGTCGACCACACGCCAGTGCCGCAAGGCTTGTAATGGACACACAAAACACACTCGCCTCTTTCACAAATTTTACCCATTGTCTCACTATCGAAAGATTGAAAGTAATTAGAAAATTCCCCATAACAGTCATTACAGAATTAAAGGTCGCCTAGTTTTTCCGTAAAGGCATTATATTCACTGGCCCTGAGAACGATGCAGTTGTATTCGACATCAAATGGCACCTTTGTCCTGATCCTGATTTGCGGAACTTCTCCCTGGAGCATAGCCACGATACTGCCACCGCTAGGTAGTACCTATCTTTAGAATAACGCTATAGGCCTCGTAGTACTTGTAGAGTCCTGGAAGAAAGTTGGCATCGGTCAAAGTTGGTTGTAGGGCTCTCTAAGGAATTTTTCAAGATAAAAGTTTGAGACATGTTATACCTATATGTTTAAACTCGTGGGAATTTTTGTGTGTCATCTCCGTTAAAGGCTTTGTTGCTGACAAATCCAACATCAACGCGTTTTGACATCTGTCCCAGGAAAATGTGTAGCGGTTTACTCTTTCTTCATGTGGATATGGTGAAGACTTTAGTTTCCACACGTGTGACGGGATACTTGATTGTTGTCTTGTTAAGCATGATAAAGAAGAGTCTTGGGGGTCATGCCCACCTTTCGCACCATGAGTGAACTATATAATAATTGTATCGTGTAGTTGTCTGACTGTGCAATAAGCGAAAACGTGTTGCAAGTAGGTACCATTTTGATGCGCAGTTCAACTTCGTTGACGAGAAAACGAGACATATGAGGATATCGCAGGTAAGTCCTCCAAGGAGATCAAGTTCTTGAGAAAAAGTGATGAGCCTTTTAATTTTTTTGAAACTTTTGTTGTCGGTTACGCTGTCAAATTCACATGCCGAGTCCTTGTAACATAAAGCCGAGGTGAGACGACTGTTTTGGCAACGGGTCTGTAATTAAGAAACTTTTCAAAATCAGCTCTGTACTGGTACATGTTAGAAGCCAACTCGTAAAGGTGTTTTTTCCTTAGTGTACGCCACACTTTTAACACGTTCCTCTGGTTCACGTTGTCAGGTGCGATTTTAATATATGAATCGTAGGCTTGGAGAAGACGTGGCAATATGTTGATATAACGATAGGTGTTGTTGGAAGTGAAATACTTGTTAATTTTTTTTTAATGTTTGGTTAAACCTTTCGACGACGCTAGCTTTCATGCCATTATTTACCGTCATGACGATACGTACATTGTGCATCTTGAGAAACCACTGAAAAAGTCTGTTGACGAATTATTTTCCAGCAAATGTCTGACATTTTCAAGGTCGACGTTCTCTGAAGATAGAGATAAAAGCCAGAACAACATCATTGCTGGATTTTGTTTTTAGGGTGCGCCCAGGCGTATTTGTTTAAGCAATCGATAACTATGAGAAGGTAGCGATAGCCATGATTGTGTATTTTCAGAGATCACGTGTCATTTTAGTCGGTCTGCCATTGTTCGCCTATGGTGGTCATATAAATACGATTGCGTCGAAACTTGCAAATTCTTCCCAACCACGAGGAGATGATTTCTTGCAATGTCTAACATCTTCGCTCACCAGATCCAACATGTTAGTCCAAGGGAGGTGGCGGCATTTTATGCTAACTTCCCTTTGAGAACTACGCGCAATGTCTCAGTTTTAAGTAATTTTTCCAGGTGAGCGGCTGCTTTGCGTTTGTACGTGGTAGTAACCACTCCAATGATGTCATCTTCCATTTGTAGTGTTGATTCCTACATATCGGTACGAATGGGTTAATATGCTGCTCTAGTGTAACGGTGTAGCGACATAAAACTTGTTATTTTCTCTCATTATCGTCTGATGATTTGTTTTGACAATTGTTTCCATGACTCGGTCGAGTTCACTGACGTTTGGCGTAAGTGGATCCGTACTGCATAACTGTTCTGTCAAAGCTGAATTGCGTCGTGCGGCACGAGAAACATTTTTTTTCCAAGCGGCATCTTAGAAAAATTAGTAAAAACTAAAATATGATTCTCGTCGCAGTTTCTTTTACTGAAGAAGAGTACCCAATAGCGACAGAATTATGAGTCTGACAAAAGAGGCAGTATACCACCACCATTTTGAAGAGCATCTTACGTTTTGTTTTCCAATCAATCCTCTTACTGGCGAGCTGGTGTAATACTCTTTTGAAACGTCCAAGTTGTCTTTNATATCTTGGTTGAAAAGGTACATTCCCACGAAGCGTATTTTCAGCACATTCTTCAGGCGTTATAACAAGTTCTTTGAAAGCCTTAAATAAAGGAGGCACGGCGTTGACGAGGGTGAAGCTTCATGGGCGTTCGCAGGAAATGTTCGTTGGAACGCAAAACTTTGACATGATTGATTGCATAACCACCATCGCACAGGTATTTATATTTTTTTTTGGGTACTATACAACGGTGACGCCATCATCAGGAAAAATACTCGAACGTATTCTGACCTCATCGGGTGTTGTTTGTTTTATGTCGATAAGGAGCAAGTCGTGAGATGGACACGTAGCGTCATTGTAGGCTTTTTGAATAAACTTGGCATTCACGGGAAACGTTGACGAAGTAAATACTGTATCTGTGCTTTATCTAGAAGATTCTTGAAGTGAACCATGTAGTGTGTGTTGAACAAAATATCACAAGGCTTTTTCGTTTGCGGAAGAGGTTTGGCGTGATGAAAATAATGCTAATATTATGGTGACGATTTCCTTTCATGAAAATAGCTGCAATGTGTCCTCGGCTTCTTCCTTGAGGTAATCTAAAATAAGTAGCGATGGCTTTTTCTTTTAAACGTAGATATGTTGTCAGTCCTTCATGAAGAGATACGATTTTTTAAATTCAGCGTAGCCTTATTGCCTAAAATACAGTCTTTCGACAGCTGTTTGGACTGCAAGTATGACGCTGAAAGGATGCTTAAAGCTCACGTCATTTAACTTTGTGTGTTGGTGTACAGCTGGTGCAAAAATAACTAACATGACAATTCATGCCCGCTAATGATGATGTAGCATAAAAATATATACATGTACAGGGTAATTCATAAATCCCTCCGGGGTTTCCGGATTCAATAAAAAAGAAACCAATACAGACACAGCAGAAAGAAGCCTATCATTAGATGCACAAACTCACTAAGTTTGTATAGATCATTACATATGCTCGATATGTTCTTCCTTACAGATGCGGCAGATATCAATGCTATAATCTAGTTCCTGCCATACGTTTTGTAACATCTGTTGGTCAATGGTAGCAACTGCAACCACGATCCTGTGTTGAACCTCTGGTATGTCACGTGGCATAAGGGGCCTGTAAACAAGATGTAATCCCACGTGAAGAAATCACATGGGGGTGAGGTCAGGTGACCTTGATGGGTAGGATAGAAGAGCAGAGTCATTTTCAGAAGAGCAGAGTCATTTTCAGAAGAGCGCCCAATCCAATGGCCTGGAAAGTTAGTGTTTAGATATGCACGGACGTTACCATGAAAGTTACACGGGGCTCTGTCATGTTGATAGATGAAGTCTTCACTATCAACTTTTAACTGTAGCATATCCAGGTAGTTTATAACAGTAACCATGGGTTCGTGAAAGAAAAATGGTCCATAGAACTTACGACAGGAAATGGCGCAAGACACATTCACCTTTGTTGAATCACAGATCTGTTCCACTGATGCATGCGGATTTTATGTGCCCCAAATGCGATTGTTGTGAAGGTTCACAGCACACATGAAAAGTCGCCTCATCGCTGAAAATTAGCTTCTCAGCAAACCCATCGGTCAATAAGTGCTGCTGAAATTCAACACAGAAACTGAAACGAACATCATTATCCTGTGTACTCAACGCCTTCAGGAGCTGTAGGCAGTATGGTTTCACACGAATACTTTTACGTAGAATGCAACACACACTCGCCTGAGACATCTTGCTCGCCCTTTATGTCGACTTCCGCGGACTCCTTACACACGCTCAACAGTCTCTTGCGAGGGACCTGGCCGGCCTGTTTCTTTAGCAGCACACAGGCAACCAGTCCACGTAAATTTCCTGTACCAATCACGAATTGTTTTGTCTGTAGGTGGTTCTTTGTGGTACTTTGCACGAAAACTTCGTTGCACCATCACTATTGACTGATTTTTTTTTTTTCAAATTCTAACACACACAACGCTTTCTGTTCACCTGTAAACGCCATAATTGTGACACTGCTGCTCCTAGTGGAGAAAAGATACAACTACGTCACACCGCGCTGCACTCTTTTCTACAAAAACGTGTTGAGTTTGAGCATCTAATGGTATGCTTCTTTCTGCTGTGTCTGTCTTGGTTACTTTTTTATTGAGTCCTGAAACCCCGGAGGGATTTGTATATATCCCAATCCCTCTCTGTTTGACATTTCACAGAGATGGTATGTCATTCAAGAGAGCACTAGTGTTGGCAAAAAATATATACATGTTATGGGGTATAGCCATAAGGCTCTGTTTCGTAGCTTGGCAAGCACCTGATACATTTTGCTCTATTTCTTGCTTACAGTGGTGTGACCTTTAAGATGTTGTATTTTTTCAGGCTCTGTGAAGTTCACGGTGGCTTGTCCTGTATTATGCAACATGGCCTTCAGCGTCTGAAAGTTCACGGTTCGGTCATTGGTATAATTGAGCGGTGTACCTCTCAACTTATATACAGTTTCGGTACTTATTTCAGGTTTCTAATCTGTAATCGTAGTTCTTTGGACCTCATGAAACGTACTCTTCAATATAACAGCCAGTTTCGAGTTCGTCAGTAGTTGCCCAGTGGTGGATTCAATTAGCCTTGAAGATAAATTATTTTGCCTGTATAAAGATACAAAACGCGCTGCTGCAGAACCTTCAGCATGGACCACAATTTTAGGTGGGCATGGGCAGTTGTGTACGCAGCCAACACGACGTTTGTGTTCTTCTGTATGGGCGATGTCTCAAGTGTATATCTCCGGAAGGCCATTATTACGTTATCACTAAAAGTCAGTATGGAGGTGGCTTCGATGCTGGTGGTGGTGAGAAGCTCATATAATCTGATGGGAGCATTAAAAATTTCTATTTCTGGCATGTTTTCGTGCTCACCAAACTTACCCAAAAAACTTTTGAACTTAAGTTTAGACAGTGCACGTTTTTTCAGATTCTTCACAATGTTTTGTTTTAGTTGTTAACGTACGTATAATAGCCGTGTCACTCCTAATCCCATTAGGAGGATCACTGGCTTTCTATTTAAACTTGAGGAAAGCGTTGTTATAATCGTGTAAAATCCTCCTTGTCCCGAGGTTTTGTCGTATTGGGGTGTTTCCTTGTAGTGCCAGGTTTCCTTAATGGCTGTAACAACGTAACCCATAGCAACAGCTTTATGCAGCTCATCCATGACACATATCCCACGCAGCATTCGGTCCTCGTATCCAAGTTGACAGGTGTTCTGCTGTTTCTTTACGGCATTTTCTCCACCGTGGCATTCTAACGACCTTCCATGGTTTCTCCCGGTGCATCGTGAAGCGGAGATAAACGTTTGAGGTAGTGTTAGGGGTATCCATGCCAAAAACAGACATGCAATCCAAACACTGTGTCGTCCTAAATACCGTATACCTTAAAACCAGCTTTTTGCACCTTCGTTCCTCGACCTACGTGTAGGATAACTATGTCACATTGCTTCTCCTCGAGCGTAATCCATTCTATGGCCACCTGACTTTGAATGGTACTCCCCCGGTATCCACCAATAGGAATGAATGCTATCGTTCGGTAAATCAGCAACTTGTGACGGAAGGCTACACAGCATGCCGAAGCAGTAGTGACAGCCTCGATAAAAGGATACACTTCCGCCTCTTCCAACATCAAATTCCAAAACGCCTAGTACGCTTGCAGCATAATCAGCACGTCGCTAATGCAGTATGTCTTCATATCCCTCATATAGTCGAACTTGGTCCCGGATGGCGTTCCCTGATTGTGCCATTCCAAAAACCTATGATGATCTTCTTTACACATCATGTCGTGGTTGTAGCATTTTGCTGCAGGTCCCGCGGGATTTGTACAGTGCGGGATTCGTACAGTGCGGGTACAGTGCCAGTAACATTGTGGAATAAATGTGGGAAATTGCTTTTGTGTAAGTCTCTCAATCCAAACGCTGCATCCAGTTTAACCAGATAGATGGGCAGGTAGCTTATTGAGAAGAATTTTGCCTCCGTTCATCACAAGTTTCGGCGTCCATTCCAAGTCCGTTGGCATTATTCGCTATGGTGATTTCTTTATTCACAAAGGCCAGCTTCTCCCTCATGAAATGTATAAAATGCGATACAGGATTCCACCCTTCTTCATCGCTGCCCACTAATGCGTGGGGTGGTTAACCACACTCTTTACAATCGTAATCCTGCGTTCTTGTTGGCATGCATGCTAAACACACCTGCATGGAAACACACATCACTGACCGATGTTCACGGCCTCCAGAAACGGTATTGATCTGCACGCTCTTCAGGTCTTAAACCAGAATACAATGGAAGTTCCTTTGCGCTTCTTGCTGGAGGCCAGTGCGTTATTGCTTGCCTTTTTCCTCTTATTGTACTGCATGAAACATAGGTGATCTTGCGGCAACCACTTCTTGCATCCGAAACAGAAAATCTCGCTGCACGTATGTTTATATTTACGCAAGCTCTAATCTACTGTTTTCAAACATGTGCAGCAGCACTGGACAGTGACGCACGCTGACTTCCTATTTCTTAAGGACTGGGTGTGTTTTTTGTAGCAGTCCTCATTCAAAAAACATATGTTCCAGTTTTTTGATACGATGTTTTTTTTTCTGGCAGAATAGATTACTGCTGCAATGAATAGCACATCTTGAAGAGTTTTGTGCACAGGTGTTGATGATGATGACCATAGGTAGTGACATAATTTGTCTTATCCCCCAAAATCCGGACGGTCTCGTTACTACGCCAAAGTGCTCCTCCTCTTCATCGTAGACGATATAGACATCCTTTAGTAGTGCATCTGGAGTACTGACAGGTCCTCTGAATATGGGTGTCTGGTCAAATTTATTGCAGAACACGATAATACGAAATTAAGTTAGAAATGTCTGAAAATTACGCAGTTGAGAAATACCACGTCTGCGTCCACTTACACAACACAAACACAACGCAAAATTCTTTGGCCTTCCTCTTCTAGACGTGTTCACCATCTCGCATATCAGCGTAGCTTCATCTTAAAACATTGTCGTTTCTATTATCCTGATATTTGCAATTGGCAACGGC
The DNA here is from genome assembly GCA_003456935.1 of Machilis hrabei. NCBI lineage: Eukaryota > Metazoa > Arthropoda > Insecta > Archaeognatha > Machilidae > Machilis > Machilis hrabei. The sequence continues at coordinate 27,714 of KZ872790.1, forward strand.
TGTCACGATGGCGCTTAGTAAACATAAATTGTGTTTATTTTTTATCCTTACTACTAAAAGACTGTATATCTTAAAAGTATTTGGAGAAGAAATGATGCGGTGTGGATTTACGGCTACTCGACACACATGGGTCATTCGAGCCGGTTTACACATATCTAGCACTCACTGTTTTTTTATGAAGGTGATGATGAACACTTTTTATTGAAACAGCGAATAACACCCAACCCTAGCCAGGAATTGAACCTGTGACTTCTGGCGTGCAAGGCCAAGTGGCTAACCACAATGCTACCTAGACCGGCTTTGAGAAGAGGGTTTTATTCCTACCAATACGTGCCCTGCCAGCACCAACACGCATGTAGTGCACTTTGATAACCATAGCGCTTCCAGCAGTACAGCACATCTACTCTGGCCCTCGTTCTTGATGATACATATAACTGAATTTGATGTAAGCTGGTCAGCACGACGCAAGGGTATCTCGACGCTAATGGATGTTCTCGTATGGCTCTAAATTTCAATCCCGACGTAGGCCGTTGCTCTGCATCGTTGAATAAATGCTTCCATAAGATCTTCCAGCGCTCCTAGCATTGTTTTGATAGCATTTTGCCCTGGTTGAACTCGTGGAAACAGTAATTCGATCTCTCTTTATATGGCATAAAACCGTTCATAGCGGCATATACTGTTGCGCAGTCCCTTGGGGACGTCCACAGAAAAGTTTTCTGTGCAAAGAAAAAGTACAGTAACTTAATCATAGTATATTTTTATTTTCGTTACTACTTTAAAATAATATATCACACAAACTATATTTACACTTCCTCTTGTATCAAAGAGTCTTCAGTGATCCTGGATGTTGAAAGCTTTAGTGCTGTTTTCTATGTTGAAGACCCTGGTACCAAACTTGCAGGGGAGTTTATACGAGCAAAATCATCACGGGTTTTACTATAAAAACAATAAGTAACTGTTATTTCCTCAAATTCATCGATGATTAATCACAGAGTATTGCAAAATACACTCACGTTAATGCAACAGCTCCTACTTGAGTCCCATCTTTCATGTTACGTCACAGTTGTATCGTTAATATAAGACAAAACGCGTAAAGTAAATTTCCTTTCTTATGCATAAACATTATTATGGATAAACTAGTGCACAATACAATTACTTCAACAACGCGTCAGCTGCAAAGTGTACTTCATCTGTTTGTTTCGGATATTATGTGGGAGGGCAAAGTTGCATCGTTACTATAAAACAAAATAGGCCTATATGTAATTAAATCGTTTTACACTTATAAACATCGTTACGGATAAAACTTTATCAAATCCACCTACATTAGCCTGTCAGGTCCTGTTTGAATCGGTTCTAACATGATTCTGGTATCGTTACTATAAAACAAAATACGCTAAATAAATATAGTTGTATATGCGTAAACAGTATCACGGATTAAACTACTGCAAAATACACTTACTTCGTCACCTCGTGAACTAGAGCTTGGACTTTAACTGCTTCGGGCATTGTGAGGGCTGGGATAGGTGCAGAATTAGCATCGTTATTATAAAAACAAAATACACACGATAAGTATAATGATATCACATATATGAATATAAATAAATTAACCGTACACTACACTTACGTAAATATAGCCTAGCCGTTTTTACGATGAATATCTTCGGTACATAGGTTTTCCGTTACAATTAACATTTAATAAAAGAACACCTTTAAAAGCACCTCCTTTTAAATATACAACTTCCAATAATTAAGCATTTTACTGAACTTACTCATGCATAACAGCATCTAATTCTTGCAAACCGTTCGAAAAGATACAATCGTCAGAGAAAACGTATTGACTGCAACAAAATAAAAGCAACTGAAAGACCAATTACAAAAGAGGAAAAAGTTGGCCAGAAATTTTTGAAACATATTAAATGTCTGCTATTGTTTTCGGACGACTTTAAAAACGAATATAGTCTGGACGTTACAGGCTAAAGGTTGTTATTTAAGCTGATTATTCAGGATTGTGCCTTTTTTTATCACAAATTACGATATTGATCTACATTTATAGACTACATTTTCAATTCCAAGTAGGAAGTTTGATGCTGATGATAGTAAAGATTATGTACCAGTCTACATGCGTGAAGAAGACATAAATATAAGTTTTCAGAACATGAATGAATTGTGGATTATGCCTACTATTTAAAAAATAGTGTTTAAAAATTGCGTAGCTTCTCGCACATTCAGAATCGCTATCGTTTCCAAAAACATCGGACGGATATATACAGAATATAGATACAAACGATATGTTGACCTGGAGTTTCATACAGACAAAAGGTGGCTCTCATTAATTAATATATTATGAATCTCTTCTGGAAAAACTTTCTATACACAATAATAAGTTAAAGAATTGGGGACTAAAAACAAAAACAAAATTGTAGTTCGATCAATGTAAGACTACCGATGGATGTTTGTTACGATTTAAAAATGGAAATAGAATAATAAACACAAAAATAACAAAACTAGTTTCTCGTTTAGAAATCATTGATTTTGAAAAAATAGTACAAACAGCAAAATAAAATGTAAGTAGTGTTAAATAACTTTTGTAATGATTATTTGTGGAACACAGATCAGTGTGGTATAAATTATGAAATAGTTTGCCATACAACTCTGTCGTTTAAAATTGAGAAAATACACTAGAATGAACAGAGTCTATTAACTTCACCACACACAGCTACACAATACAGCCAGCGATATCAAAAGTTGAAAACATAATAGGTAAACGTTTCTTTGTTTTCATGAGGTCAAAGGTATATTTTGTGACAGTGTACAGTGTAACATTAATACACAATTGTTAGTGTGTAAAAATGTAGTTGTAGCATGATCCACGTCGGGAAAAATGAACAAAAAGTTGATCGAACATTTTCTAACGCAAATAATAAAACCAGGTTTCAAAAAAGATTTCACATTGTGCTTTGATTCATGATGTGTACAACACGAAAAGGCAATTTATGACAGGACTTTTACTGATTACTCTGGTAAATTGTTAGTAATACCACCCAAAACAACGGCGATGAATCAACCTCTTGGTTTTATTTTTCCCACCATTATAAATTATTTTTTAAACATATAACAAACCATGCTATGCTTTTTTATCCCCATCTGAATCTTCACCTAAGAAATGAAATTATTTTGTTTAACTCATTTGTTTTCAATCAGTTCTGTTGTGACAGTATTTCAAAGTTAATAAAATATGNTTGGTATAAATCTCTTTACGCAGATACTCATCCTGGAAATTTCGATTCTTTAAAAACGTTAGGTTTTAGTGATCTGGGCAATACTTGTGATGACGATTAATTTTCCCTATGCACGGAGCTTATGGTGATTGTATAATAAAATGAGTATTTTTCATTTTACTACACACGTATTCGGATCTCTGTCCTTCTGTCGATCCGTATGTCTGTCTATGATATACTATAACTCCAGAATCTCAAATCATAGAAAAGTTTGCAAAACAGCATTGGATACCCTGTGCCTTGGAGATCTCAAGATTAGGTTTATTTTGGAACAGTGTTGCCAAAATTTCAGTTGTACATTAGTGTAGAATACGTTTGTAATTATTAGTCCTACTGTTCAACCAGTTTTTTTAATTTTGACCAAAAATCAAGTTTCACACCTTCACATATTTCGAAGATTTCCATATTTTCCGTTTTAAAAAATAGCAGCTAATCCAAAGTTGTACAAAAATCATAAAAAATCTGTTGTCATAATTAATTCATATCATTTGGAACACAAATAAAATGTAATACTTAAAATCACTGTGAAGACTTCCAGAATATGTGACTGCATAAAAAAAAATTGCTCATTCCAAAAACTTTACTCGTATTTCTCATACCCCATTTTAAAAATTATGAGTTGCGCACTTCAATCTTTGGAGGCTCGTAAAAGGTTATAATATCCTAATTCTATCACAATATTCCTTTTTCTCTATATGACACATTAATTGCGAGCACACAGCAAACCAATAGGTGGTTCTGTTATGCTAACACTTGTCATGTGCATGAAAAACGCTTCAACTTACCTCTTCGTACAGTACATATGACAACTAAAGTTCACGCAGCATTACAAAAACAACACTATAATATTGTTTATAACTTTTTATAAATATGTACTTCATGCAATGTGTTTGGAAAACATTCCGAATATACTTTAATATCTGTAAAAAAAATACTTTCGCTGAATCCAATATTCTAGTAAAAAAAACCCAGATGTTTCGATCCACAGTTTGTACAACGAATTCCAAAACTGCCCGTCATCTACCAAGTGATCCAAGTAGTTGCTTCATTGTTGACACATATTTATGATACAACAGCTTCACACAAAACCTTAAATCATTATTAAATTGTATTAATTAGGTGATCAGTAGTTTAAATGATCACCAATGGATTGGAAATCATGTCGTCTTACAGATAATCATACACTTGCTGGGTTTCGTTTGTAGCAGCTTAAATGTTCCCTTGTTAGAATATTTCAAACAACCAGCTGTTTTATTGTATTACGCTGTTACGAGAACTCTTAACTTACATGGTACCAGGAGAATTGTTAAATAATGCATGCAAGCCTCGAATATTCTTTGAAATATCTGTATAGTGCTCTACCATAGCCGCATGAAGTGGTGCATTAACACCCATGAAAATGTCGAGGCTTTCCATGTCCAAACAGTCCTCGGGTCTAAGTGGTAACGAAACCAAAGCCTTGAGAAACATATCCCACCTATCCAGGCGAACAAAATTTGGATGATATACCGGAAAATCATCGTTCTCGGGATTCAAACCCCGAATACTGCACAATTTGTACAGTGATCTATAATGAACTTGGTTACTATCCAGACCGGCAAATATAGCGAGTGTTACCAAGTCAGCTACAGATTCTGCACGAACGATTAATATTTCCATATCCATGGTAGCAGTAGTCAATATTAACTAACGTAGCACAATATAATAATAACACAGTTCACTAATGTAATTAAAAAATCAACAGTTAAAGATCGCCCTGAAACAAGGCCTTTTATACACAGTCGATATATTTCGCTAACTCATTGCGTTATCGATAAACAGTTTGTTATAGGCTTAGTCAGTGGAGTACAGTAACCAAGTACATCAGATATAACTCAGCCTGTGACCTTAATTCTGGCTCGTGCATACAATGAGTCATCATAGATTACTTACACCCTGAATTCAGTGTGTACTTACACTGCGTCAATAATCTGAGGTGACGTTAGTTCAAACATCGCCTGTCAACTTCTGTCTGTTGGTATAAACAATGATTCATTGTAAATTAGTCATGGGATGTATCACCGCTTTGAAGTACACCAGTTCAATCCCTGACTTTCTTCGTTTTATGTGATGGAGGTTATATCCAGTCATCGTAGATTAGTCACAGGATGACTTCATGTGTATTTCCTAATGCATTATCTCTTTGAGGTGAATTCCTATCAAATCCACAGTTGCATACCCTAACTCGACCTTTTGTAGGACTCCTTTTCAGTGAACTCACGGGATTAAGACTCTTTACATCAAGGCATAGCCCTAGATATATTTACATAATTGTCAAATCATATTAGACGTAAACTCCTAAATATCTTTCATTAGAATTTACGTTAAAATTGAGGGCCACATCACTAACAATGGAAGTAATGTTCGTGTTCAACGCCAAACGGAATGAGAAACATCGGAATATGTAGAGTTCGATATGCTCAACCCAGTGTCAAAGGTTGTTTTTCTGCATGGGCCCCCATTTTCGGGTAAAATGGACATAAAGATACAATCCATAACTTAAATACACGACAATTACGTTCACTCCAGTAGCTTGTTAGGTTGGTGTATTGGTACTGTGGTTGTAACGAGAGCAAAGGGTTCGGCGAGCGATGGATCAAACCCCAGTTGTGGCTATTTTTTTTGGCACTCAATATGTTTTCATGGATTGTTTGTAAAACACTGTAATACATTTGTATTTTTCACTGCATGGTAAATCTTATGTTAGTAAAACAGTGTATTACATTTGTATTTTTCACTGCATGGTAAATTTTATGTTAGTACCGTACTAA